>OZ029920.1:4475013-4625013 GCA_964023275.1 Norana najaformis | reverse complement strand
GACCACAATCGCACCTTACCTTTTTAAACCTATCTTGGTAGCTAAATAAGGTACTGGGTCGAAATCCGTTTTTTGGGCCATCGTTATTTCTGTAGGTCTGCGTTTCCTCCGCACTAAGGTATCGTAGAAGGAGGAAATATAGGTCACGCAATCAAAATACAGGAAACCGGGTCAAGATGTAACTCTACGAAAACCGAAGATTTGGGCTGCAGCGAGTATTCGTGTCCAAAACAGAATCGAGTAATGTTTGACTACCCGAGTACATTTATAAGAGGCTTAGAACTGGAATAAAGTAAGAAAGATAGAAAGGAAGGAAGGAAGAAAGGAAAGAAGGAAGAAAGAAATGAAGAAAGGAAGGAAGAAAGGAGCAAAGAAAGGAAGGAAGTAAGAAAGGAAGGAAGGAAAAGAAAGAAGATACAAGAGAGGGTGGTTTAGGCGGGCGAGTGATGTGTAAAATTAGGTGGGTAAACGTTAGGCTTTTTAGTAGTATCCAGTGTTTAACGACATCTTACAGCTACCAAGACAGTAGACAGAAGACCTTATCTAATGTACGCAGTACATTAGTTACAGCATCAAATAATAATCACAGATCCTTAATAACAGAATGAAAAATTCATCAAAAATCAGAAGTAGTCGGAAAAGCGATTAGTCAAATGTTATCTGTATTTTCCGTTGTGTTTACGACATCTGATGGCTCTCAATGTCGTTAACGTCAATCGTATTTTATCGTAATCTCAAAATTGCCGCAACGATAGTAGTAGTTCCTTAGTTTAACGACAGCTTATGACATCAAAGGCCTTTGACGTCGCCCTCCTCCTTTATCCAGGCTTGGGACTGGCACTACCCCAAAACACTACCCCTTTCCTTCCCCTTATCCCGCAGTTCCAAATCACCGTAGCCGTCTGACTGAATGCCTGCCTGTTGGATCTCGACCTGGAACCGAACCCTTCTTGCCTATCCATTTTGTTTTGACTGAGCGTCTGTGAATAAGTTGGTTCCCGCGACTTAGCTTTCGTGAGGCGCTGTAGATACAGACACCAGATGTCCTGGCCGTCTGAAGGGATTTGCAGATCCAAATAATAACCTGGCTCGCACCGCTTAACTACCCTCTACAAAGTATACATCCAGAGGTGCTTACTAAATATTGTTTTTGGGTTGCAGAACACACAGTCGGGAAAATTATATATCAGCATTTTTAACTTTATGGAAAACACAACCGAACAAAGGAACATTTTAATAATTTAACATTATTAGGCAATGATATTTTAAACATTCAAAATACTTTTGTATAAATAATTTACGAAATATTTATATTAATACAATAATAATAATAATAATAATAATAATTAACGATAATTCAACACGCGAAGCGATAGTCTGTTTTCTCGACCTGTAAAAATTAAAATTTTTTGCAAATATCAGGTCCATCAACACACACACACACACACACACAATCTTTCAAAGTCTGAATAAATAGCTCTAAATGTTCCTACAAAATTTCAGTCAAAAGATTTCAGTCAGAATCGATAGCTGACAATGCATATGACTCTTCAAACGAAATACTCTACTTCGAATACAACATCCTTCACGCGATAGTTTGATTTCAAAACCCCATAGCAACATCACTGTAACATCTTCTGTAACATAACACATAGCATAACATCAAATGTAACATTACACAATGGTCAAAGTAACATATTGTCTAATATAACACTGCATAATATAATTCCTACTGTAACATAAAACTGCGTAATGTTGTAACGCTTTGTAAAGTGATGTCTGATTAAAAATTATGTCTTAAGACTCAAAGGCGTTGCTCAAAGAATCACTTTTTGGTAGACAGTTCAAACACCGAAGTGGATATTAAATGCTTTAAAATACTCAAAAATTATAGAAATATCCATAGATACACGATAAGCTCAGATTTATTGCAGTTTATCTCAATGAATCATAAAGAATTTCACAAATCATCATCTCTAAATTCAACCTGAGAAATGTAGTTTGGCCTAGAATAGCTAAGTCAGCACAAAACCAAGAATAGTTAAGAAAAAGAAACCAAGATATTTTAAAGAAAAGTAACGAAAACATGAATAGTTTAAAAAATCTAAGATATTTATCTGAAATATAACCAAGCCAAAACTAGCAAACAGGAAACCAAGATATCTGTATAAAAAGTAGCTAAGCCACAAATAGTTTTAAAAAATCCAAGATATTTGTCTGAAATGTAACCAAGTCACGAAAAGTTAACTAGGGCATATTCGTGTGAACAAAAAACTCAGCAAAGGACAGTCAACAGTAGAAACGTTTTAAAAAACGAGCCAAGAATAGTAAAAGGATGCAAAAGTATCGATATTTACAGAATACATGTTCAACGTATCCTCAGCCCAGTTTTTTGTTCAGACATATATTGCTAAGGGAAAGAAATGTTTACAATTTTTAATGATTAAAACAAGATAAGAACAGTCAGAAAATCACGATTGTCTAGAAATTGTTTTACCGGTAATGTGTGACGATCGCACACGAAAATCTAGTCATAGGCAAGAGACATAATAACAGAAAAAAACATAAATTATTCACAAAGACTAAAATATTACACTGGACAGAATTAGACGCAACTAGTTTGAAACTATTTTGACACAAAACTGCGAAAATTCGACGCATTACAAGGTGAATATTTAACGCAAGACAAGCAGGTGCTGTGGTTAAACAGGCCAACGACATCTAAAGATTTAGATAAAGAACTTTACCAAGAACAGTTAGTTAAGCAAGTAAGTAAGTAGTCGTTATTTCACAAAAGTACATATATGCATTGCTTTATCAAGAATTTCAGTTCATTCTTAAAAGTCACGTTTGCTCACGGCAGAAACATGGGCACAACTCTTAGCCACAAAATGTCTCGTGTCAATAGCATCTCCAGTGTCTCCTAATGCCAGAAATTTTCAAGTGGCCACATTGTTGTCTAGCAATGCCCAACAAATCACAATAAACTGTCAACTATCCTTTCTTCTCTATCTCTGAATGACTGTGACCTAACTTTCCTATCTCAGTCTGTAAAATTGTCTCTCTTTCTGTCAGCTTCTCTGCATCTCTTTCTTTTTGTATTTAAACAAGAGATCAATACCTGTTTCTATCTGTTTCAACACCAATTTCTATCTGTCTGTCTTTCTTTCTGTCTCTTTCTGTTACTACCAGATAACTGACGTCTGTGAAATTTCCGGCAACACTAATCTCTGCTGTGAGCAAAAGGTACCTTTAACAGTGACTAAAATGAGATACACAACGTGTCTGACAAAATGCCACAGTGAATCAAACAAAGATTAGAATACAGAATCTCCTTCTACTCGAAAAAAACTCAAACACTAAGAATTCTAATAAATCATCTTCAGCCAAGATATCTAAACTATAAACTATCATACACGCAATCATTCACCTCTTAATCAAATCATTCACCTCTTAATCAAATGGGGATTAGACAAGTAACTGACATGGTGAGGGTTGGAAAAATGTGCTATACAAATGTGTCCAGATAAATACCTATAAACATACAAGCATTCAAACATACATATATGCATAAATACAAACATACATGAACCCATCCTATAAACAGTTAAACCCAATGAAGCTTACAAAAGCCAATACCAACTCTTACAGCAACCTAAGTAAACAGTAAACCCAGCTAGAATGCTAAAACTCAAATTGTCTGGTATCAGAACACATTGGCTGTAGCCTCCTGCACAACAAAATTTGTCAAAATAACACACGAGACTTTAAGATAAGCAGAAAATGAGTCCTAAGCCGTCTCCAGTTGAACCGTACATACTTTTAGACAAAGACTGTTCCAGAACGGTCCAGTGCACTAGAAAGCAAGAAACTTGTCTGGCAGTAAATAGATCATACTAAAAGTGACTTTGGCAGTAAACAGGTGATACAACACAATGTGTCTGGCAGTAAACTGGTGATACTAAGTGTTTTTGGCAGTAAACAGGTGATACAACACAATGTGTCTGGCAGTAAACTGGTGATACTAAGTGATTTTGGCAGTAAACAGGTGATACAACACAATGTGTCTGGAAGTAAACTGGTGATACTAAGTGACTTTGGCAGTAAACAGGTGATACAACACAATGTGTCTGGCAGTAAACTGGTGATACTAAGTGATTTTGGCAGTAAACAGGTGATACAACACAATGTGTCTGGCAGTAAACTGGTGATACTAAGTGATTTTGGCAGTAAACAGGTGATACAACACAATGCGTCTGGCAGTAAACTGGTGATACTAAGTGATTTTGGCAGTAAACAGGTGATACAACACAATGTGTCTGGCAGTAAACTGGTGATACTAAGTGTTTTTGGCAGTAAACAGGTGATACAACACAATGTGTCTGGCAGTAACCACATGAGCACTCTTATGAAGTACACAGACGGCACTATCTATATTAAGTGTATTGGTACAAACATTCATATAATATGTGCTCTGAATAAGACAATTAATGTCTTTGAGAGTTCTAGCCACATTAGCATCTGCTAAAAAACAAATGTCTGCTTTTGGCAGCCACCAGCTTTACGAGAGTAGACAACTACTGCACAGCGCTGTCATGGAGACAGCAGAACAAAACGTCACGATCGACTAAAACGCTGTCAGGCAGTTCGGTGCGACTCAAGAAGTCGACAAATTCTGCTGAGCTGCTTCTCGACTCCGTCTTTATCTAAAAATTAAATCATTAGTTAATTAGTTAAGGTAAAAAAGTAAAGTAACCATACCCCCCAAGTGACACATATCACAGGCACTCATTTCCTCTTCGTTATTCATTGGACTGGCAAAGGACAAATCCCAATGTCCTGGGCACAGGGCCAGAGCATCGCAGGACTTGTCCTTTACTTCCCAGCTTACGCCAGTACTAGATTATGCTGCTTGGTGACAGAGGCACGGTTTATACAAACAACTTGCCCAGGGTCTTTACATGGAGTCAAACCCATATCTGCATGATCATTGACCAAACGCATTACCAATAGACCACTGTGCCGCAAAGGTATAATACCCTTTATAACAAATGATACTGCTTGGTGACAGAGGCACGGTGTGTGCAAACAACATGCCCGGGGTCATTAGTATAGCCAGCCAGCCAGCCAGCCAGCCAGCCAGCCAGCCAGCCAGCCAGCCAGCCAGCCAGCCAGCCAGCCAGCCAGCCAGCCAGCCAGCCAGCCAGCCAGCCAGCCAGCCAGCCAGCCAGCCAGCCAGCCAGCCAGCCAGCCAGCCAGCCAGCCAGCCAGCCAGCCAGCCAGCCAGCCAGCCAGCCAGCCAGCCAGCCAGCCAGCCAGCCAGCCAGCCAGCCAGCCAGCCAGCCAGCCAGCCAGCCAGCCAGCCAGCCAGCCAGCCAGCCAGCCAGCCAGCCAGCCAGCCAGCCAGCCAGCCAGCCAGCCAGCCAGCCAGCCAGCCAGCCAGCCAGCCAGCCAGCCAGCCAGCCAGCCAGCCAGCCAGCCAGCCAGCCAGCCAGCCAGCCAGCCAGCCAGCCAGCCAGCCAGCCAGCCATTCAAATCAACCATCCATATCAATTTCATTGGCTGCTGGTAACTCAGTGCTAACAAGTTCCAATGTAACTGAAAATAGAGAAAAAGGAGCAACAAAAAGAGTCACTGACATTTATTCAGAACAACCCGATCGTCGCTGTTGCACGACTGCTGCACGAGACTATGGAACAAGATGAGGGCATTGTGGTAATTTAAAAGACACTGAAAACACAAGACAAACAAAGAACTGGTAACACGAGTCTGAACAAGTAAACAAACTTTACACAAAGAATCAACAGCTTACTGCATGCATGTGCGCTTGTATGCGTGTATGCATGTGTGCTTGTATGCGTGTATGTATGTATGTATGTACGTATGTATGTATGTGTATGTATGTGTATGTAAGTGTATGTATGTGTATGTATGTATGTATATGTATGCATGTGCATGTATGTGTATGTATGTATGTATGTATGTATGTATGTATGTGTATGTATGTATGTATGCATGTACGTATGTACTTCTGTATATATGTATGTATGTATGCATGTGTATGTCTGTAATCGTATTTAAGTTATATCTGAAAACAGTGAACCAATTAATCATCATATTTAGTAAATATACTTGACAATTTTATTTAAATATATACATCTACTAAATACTTTTACTAATCAATTATAATAGTTAAACTAAATATTTTTTAATAATTATACTTAACAAGTATATCAAACATTACTTCGGATAATTATTTGTTAGGTAGAAATATGGGAAGTCTATGGGAAGGATTTACTTACGGCATCAATTTGACCTGAGTGTTCATCACTTGCAGCCTCCTGGCACTAAACAGATGACAAAAATCATTACCACCTTCACCACTTTTACCACATGTGCTAAAGGTTATAATGAAAATCACTGTCACATATCTACCCTCATCCTGTAACCCCAACCATGTATTACCATACTCAGCAAGATCGAATCATCAGTTGAATGATTGCAACATGCCAAAGAAAGAAAGAATGAAGGAATGTATGAATGATTGCAACATGTCAAAGAAAGAAAGAATGAATGAATGTATGAATGATTGCAACATGTCAAAGAAAGAAAGAATGAATGAATGTATGAATGAATGAATGAAAGAATGGATTAATGAACAAATAAATAAATAAATGAACGAATGAATGATTGAATAAACAGAATGAATAATTGAAGGAATGATTGAAAATAACGAATGAGTGAATTAATGAAAGATTGACTGAATGAGTGATTGAATGAACATACACAAATAAAAACGATTGAGTAAAAAGAAATGAATGAATGGAAATACGTAAATGAACTAAATTAAAATAAATACAATAAAAACTAAATAAATAATGAAAATTAACACAAGAAGATAAATGAACAAAGAAGCAAATAGCTGAGAAACATGAGAACAGCTCAGAAAAATCCTGACCATGTCTATGGCACATGCATAGAGTAGTTTGTTGGCGTTCATCGTTGACAGGATCTCGCTGACCATGAAACCGGCTGCCTGGTTGACCTCAGCTTCGGTTGGCCGGTTGGCTTCGGAGGCGGAATGTGAAGCCATAGTTACGTTGGCCAACAGATGCTTACAATCGGACAGACAATGGCGGAATACGCTGTTCATCTTCTGCAAGACTAGACACACAACAGAATTGTCTGTAAAAACACACCCAGTGCACTTAGCATAGTGTAACTCAACAGAACTAAGAGGATATATAACAGCAGGAAACAAACAGAGAGAGAGAGAGAGAGAGGAGAGAGAGAGAGATAGAGATAGAGAGAGAGATAGAGAGAGAGACAGAGAAAGAGAGAGAGACAGAGATATATAGACAGAAACAGACAGACAGACCAACAGACAGACAGACAGACACATACATACAGACAGACAGACAGACAGAACCTGCCTACTGGAAATAAGAGAAAATGAAGGCTGCTACCTCAAAGCCAGAGGTATTGTAATCGTAATCATAAACTCAAAATTTCTAAATCACCCAAAGAAAGGTAAGTTGCAGAAATCAGCTTATTCACAGGCGCTCAGTTAAAGCAAAATCGAGAGGCAGGAAGGGTTCAAAACACACGTAACCAAACAATGCAAACATAAAGCTTCCGTCCTACTTACTGTTTTTAACAGGAGCAGATGGCAGTAATCTTCCAGTCTTAATCTCGCCCTGCGCCATCTCAATACTCGTCGATAGCAACTCAAGAACCTTCATCTCGAGCACGATTTTTACAAGGCAACATTCGAGGTCACCTAGCGACTCATTGCGGGCCCCAGAGGGAGCTCTCGACACCAGATGCGGGGCACCAGCGTTGCCGAGCGGAGAACCAGACGACTGGACGATGCCGAGGATGCAGTGAACCAACTCGAGGACAAATTCAAGCTTGGCGAGAATTTCTCTGTGTTCGCTCTGAAAAGATTATGTAGCCAACAATTAAAACACAAGATCATTATAATTTTAATTATTATTATAATTATAATTATTATTACTATTAAAACTTATATTATTATTGTTGTTATTATTATTATTCGTGAATTAGCTGCTGATTTAATTATCAGAATAACAATAAACTTATTAATTTCACTGAGTTTCAACTGCATTAGTACTAGTTCCACAGTTTAACGACAGCTTATGGCATCAAAGGCCGTTGCTGTCGCCCTCCTCCTTTATCCAAGCTTGGGACTGGCACTACCCCAAACAAGGCAGTGGCGGAGTTCTTTCAACTGCATCGACAAAAATGACGAGTATATAATGTCGGGACACTAATTTAAAGGTGTCTAAACACAACATCATTATTTGTATCATCATTATTTGAACAACTGGCTACCTGTACCGATCGACCTCACCTTTCGACCACCTCACGTTGTATATCATATTTCTTTCGATAAGAGCTAGTGATTATTATTAGTAGTAGAAGAACCAAAAGCTTAAAGACATCATATGGCTGTTGACGTCTTTACAAATTTTCTAGATGAAAACAGTCCTGTTTTTAAATAGTTTTGCTTAACTAACAATAAGTAAAGTCACAATTAAACAAACCATTAAACTCTAAACTTAACACGATTTTCGTCAATTATCAAAAAAATCTGCAGAGAATAACAGTGCATTTGAATATACGATTGTATTATACATCAGAATATGGAGATTAACATTATTTATAGGAAGATCAATGCGAATAAATGAAAGCCGATAACTACGCGCCCATTTACATCAGCTATTAACAGATTTTTTACATACATGAGAATTGATCACCTAAATCATCATCGCTCAACCAAACCCCGCCCAACCCTCCCACCAATCTTATACCCCCTCCGCTGGTCACACGATTCTGCTTCAGTACCTATATAATTTAACTCCATTATAACTAGTGATTAAACGAAACATATAACTCCGACAAATAACGATAAAAAGGTGCCTAAGCATTAACGTAATATATTTTATTAGTACTCGTTTTTAACGACATCCTATGGCTACCAAGGCCGTTGATGTCGACCTCTCCTTAATTTACACTTAATGTATCATCTGTATTATCCCCAAATTGAGCGCCTAAGTGAAGTCATCTGAGAACTTGTTGAATATTAATATCGAGTGTTAAGCGACACCTTGTGGCTGCCAGGACCTGTGACGTTGGTCTTTCCCTACCTTCCCATTCATAAACTAAGTTGGTTTAATATACACTAATCGCTCAGACCTACAGAAACCGAAAATGAAAAGTTCGGTTAGGCAACACAAGGAAATATTCTAAGCAACAATCGATATTAGTAGAAGTATTATCCAATTAAACACGTTTTATAGTCACTGGGACCGTTAACGTCGACTTTCCTTTTTATTTATGATTACCTCCAGCCAATATAATGAGCGATGTAACGAAAATCTACAATATATACGCATGGAAAAGCAATTTCAAAGTGTCTGCACGTCGCCTATCACGACCACGACCACGACCACCACCACCACCACCCATTTTCCAGACTTCTTTTTCGATATCGGAACGAAAGAAATTCTCATGGCCGGTAGGGGCGTTCACGTCGTCCGTGCCTCACAAGATTGCCTTGAAACTAACACTCGAATTCACCAATATGAGCTATATACAGTCGGTGAAGGGCATTTAAAGGTGTCTAAACACTGGCACGGTGGTCTATCGATAACGCGTTTGGTCAATGATCATGCGGTCGCGGGTTCGACTCCGTGTAACGACCCTGAGCAAGTTGTTTGCACACACGTGCCTCTGTCACAAAGCAGTAGAATTTGGTACCGGCGAAAGTTGGGAAGTAAACGGTAAGTCCTGCGATGCACTTGCCCCGTGTCCAGAACCTTGGGATTCGCCCACTGTTGGCTCAAGGATCTACTAAAATGAGATCAACGCCTCCCCTACGTCTCACTTGTGAGATACGGGATACACTTAACTTTTTAAACACTGGCTAACATTACTTATAAATTTCAGTGATTAATGACATCTTTTTTGGGGCTTCCAAGACCCCAACGAAGACCTTTCCATCTCTAAACTCCGCCAAGAGAAATACAAACTTTCAACTATCCCACATTTGAACGAAAAGGAGTTTTATATAACATCGTAGAAAGCGATTTAAAGGTGTCTAAGCGGAACTTTGTAATATGCATTGCGTAACACCATCTTATGAGCGCCCACCGGGGCTGACCTTAACCTTACCTTACCTAAAGTCAGTGATTGACCCGGGCAACCTGCGCAGTTTTCATTTATTTTTCAAAGTGAAACGACATCTTATGGCTACTGTGGACGTTTACGTCTTCAAAGTTCTTATTTAATTACAGTTTATTATTCATAATTAACCCCGATGACATGCAGTTGCAGTAGTAGTTTCAATGTTTAACGACATCTTAAGGCATCAAAGTCTGACCTAAGCTAATGCAGTCTAATCAATTCGTTCACTGACACCCACTGACATCGACAATAAAGGTTTCTTTAAAGCCACGCATGAATTATATAGGCCCTATTGGTCACCAAATATAGAGGAAGCAACACGTTTTTAACGACATCTTGTTAATATAATTATATCTTCTACGGTAACCAATATGGCCTAATAAAACAGACCATACAATAAAAAGAATTATTTATATGATCAAGAGTTTAACGACATCTTACGGCTGCCAGGGCCGTCGAAGTCTACCTTCCGTGCGTTAGGGGCCTAAAGAGAATACAACTATTAGTAGCTTCCATTTATAGTAGTGTCCTCAATTCAGCGCCTTTTATTGATTTACCGCAGCGCGCCTGCGCCAGCGAAGGGCAGTAAGTAAAGTAAGTAAGTAAGTAAGTATATTCTTTATTAACCAATAGCTAATCGCACATCGGTTTACAAGTATTTAAGAACACAAGAAAACTTAATATTCATACAACATCCTAACAATAAAACATTTACGCGTTAAATTGTCAGCAGGAGGAATAATACGATCATGGGTGTGGGGCCGCAGGGAATAACTGAGGGTAGTTTATGTTTACATAGTGTCATAACAAAGGTGATTAGCTCCTGCTTTATCCAGGCTTCGAACTGGCACCACCACGTTAAAATTTGTTGGGTTGCAACAGATAGAAGCGAAAATTAGGATTATTTAACTTCGACAAAAAACAATTTAAAGCTGCACGGGCACAGATTAATATAACATTTATAATAAATTTATAGGTTACGTTAAGACACCTTTATAATGGGCGGTACCACAGCTATAAGTATTCATTTTCGTTCAATCGCTTCATTTGAGTAATTTATCACGTCGACGTAAACGTCCCTAATAGCCACACGATGTAATTAAACCGTAATAGTAAAAACTAGAGATTTCTACAGCGCCCAACGAAAGCTAAGTCACGGTAACCAGTTTATTCACAGGCGCTCAGTCAAAACAAAATCGACAAGTAGAAAGGTTCGGTTCCAGGTCAAGATCCAGGAGTCAGGCAGGCAGACAGTCAGACGGCAACGGTGGATGGTGCTTAAAATGAAGCGAGAGATAAGGGAACCAGGAGGAATCAGGGTAAGATTTTTGAAGAGTAATGTTTTCAGCTTTGAGTGCAAGACCAGAGCAGAAGTTGCAAGCGGTGAAGTTTTGCCGAGTTCGTAGGATGGGTCAGATAATTGTCGTAAGTTTGGCGGGAGTGAATTCCAGAGGGGTGGGGCAGCTATGCCTATAGAGCGATTTCCAAATTTTATGGTGAGGTGACGAGGGGACAAATAAGTGTCAGGACAGATGAAGAGCAGGTTGAATGAGGTGGTTAGATTGTAAATAACTGACGAAAATAGATGAGATGGGAAGACTGAATTGTTTTGTAGGCAAGTTGTTTGACTGAGCGCCTGTGAATAAGCTGTTTCTCGCAACTTAGCTTTCGTTGGGCGCTGTAGAACTCTCAAGATTACGATTAAGATTACTCTTGGATCTTGACCTGGAACCGAATCCTTCTTGTCCATGGATTTTGTTTTGACTGCGCACTTGTGAATACGCTGGTTCCCGCACCTTAGCTTAGGTAGGGCATTGTAGAAATCTCGATATTACGATTACGATTCTTACGAAAATAAATCCAACAGACCGTCATTAGCGCTTCATCCGGAAACTGCGGCACTTCGAAGAGCATTGGGCAACCAGCGTCCCCCATCGCGATCGACGGGGGAGAGTATGACCCGCCTCGGGGGCACGGGTCCATGGCACTGTTTCTCCGTCTTGACATCGAGACTGGTTCTGTGTTTGATCGGTACAGAGTTTGTCGTCGCATGAAAACTGAAAACATAGACGAAAAATACAGAAAAACAGAAGGGTTCTGTTTACTAAAGGATTGCAATTTTGCCAGGCGGTTTTGCTTAGAAGTAGGGCTGTACCGAATAGGTGATAATCACTATTCGCCGAATACGAATAATTGGACCAATTATTCGGCCGAATACGAATAACTGGACCAACTATTCGGTCGAATACGAATACAAATAGTAACAATTGACCTGCTCAAGCCTCAAAGGCTGAACGTCACACTGTACACAAAGAATGAGATACTGAGAATGCGATACCGCGGTCCAGGCAGTAGGTAACGCCTGGCTGCAACCACAGCATATATTATGTTAATGAGAGTCACTTCAGTCCACTCGCTATAGAAGCCGCATAGGCAGAAACGGATGTCACGTGACCACTATTCGTATTCGGTCCGACCGCTACTATTCGGCCGAATACCGAATAGCTTTTTGACCCACTATTCGGCCCCGAAGCGAATACCAAGCGAATGTTCGGTACAGCCCTACTTAGCAGGAACTGTCAATCCAACTTCTCCCATGGATTTACCCGGCTTCTCAAATGGATTATGATTGTGGATTGCAATTCTGACATGAAGCGACCATCGACTAATTCCTTGAGCATTATGATAACGGCGCTATATAAGTCTTTCGATTGGATTACAATTAATACCTTGTGCTAGACAATAATGGTGCCATAACTAAGGACCCAAAAGGCTCATAACTGCGGGGCCCTAGGTCTGAATCTGATAAAAATGGCCTGCTCAGAGCATGATAAAGAATGAAGTGGGCCCACTTGAATAATCCCTAGAGAATTGCGACTTGAGCTCCTTTTTCTCCCCCTCTCAGTGTTCCGCAGACGCCTGAAGACTGTAACGTTCAACGGTGATTTTACTTTTTTGGGTCGGAAGCACCTCTGTTGAGTTTATCCTCTAAGAGGCGCTTAATAAATCTCACATTACAATTACAATTACAATCTGCGGGGAGGCACAAAATTTTGAATTTATGTAACAGGATGCTTCAAATTAGTTCATCATATTTGGTAGGGATGTTTTGCCATCACGCTGGTTTCGTCTTAAGTCATGCTTTCAAAGACCTGATCAAAATCCAAACACATCATCTCTGAAGTGACAATTGATGTCGTGTTAATTTCATCCGTATTTATTAAGCATCACTATCAAATGACAAAGCGCGGGGCATGGTAACCGATTGTGGGGCACAGTAGTCAGTTGTTGGGTGCTGTGGAAATCTAAGCTTACGGTTACAATTACTTACGAAGCATCGATGTATAATCTGTGTAATTTTTGAGTTTCAGCTTACCTGGATCTGTAGGGTTCGGCTGAGGTGATGACGAAAGCCGAGGACATGGAGCATCACTGGAAAACTTTGCATCAGCAGCTCTCTACAAGCAAGTAAGTAAGTAGACATTTGTTAACATGCCATATGTCCATCGGCTGGGCGAGGAATCGTAGGCTTAAAAATTTACCCACCTGACCAAGTTCTACAAGTATTAACTTATTAACTAAAGAATAACTTAATTAAATTAATTCAGTCATTCACTCACTCGCTTATAGCTTACACATTACCTCATGCACAGCGTCCATTTTCGGCGTTGGTAGTGCTACAGTGCTATATAAATCATTTTATTATTTTTATTTTCATTTGTTATTGCTATTTTAATATTCACTCACTCACTCACTCACATCAATCGATCAATCAATTGCTTGATCGATCAATCAATCAAAGCAATCTATCAATCAATCCATCAATCAATCAATCACTTATTCATCCAGTAAACTTCTAGAGAGCCTCGTACCCTTACATTCGGCATCAATCCACAGACTGGCCTGAACTTACCCCGGCCGAGGCAATCTCGACACATTTCTGCTGCTGGTTCCTTCCCGCCTCCGCTGCGACCATGACACCATTCTCAGGTACGGGCAGCAGCGAGGAAGAGGCAGTGGATGATGACGATGACGCTTCCGTCTTTCGTGACGTCAATGGTGACGACGAGAGTCGAGCCGGAAGACTCAAGCGATTTTGTCTCAAGTGTTTATTCGCACTCATCGCTCGCGTAATGCTGTCGGTGTTAACATTTCGTGACACACAGTCGAGACTGGTTCCAGGCCTTCTGGCTGACGATGGCCGACTGTAGGCCGTTTTCTCGCTGTACAGTTGAAAATTTACCAATTGAAGCCATTACTGAATGTCTTAAAAGAACAGTTAACTTATTAATTTCTTCTAGAACTCAGGAATGACGTTAGGTAACAAACTTATAAGGGATGAAACTAGTATAGTCAGTAATTAGGTCAGCCAGTAACTAGATCAGCAAGAAATTAGGTCAGTCAGTAATTAGGTCAGGCAGTAAATAGATCAGGAAGAAAAAAGTTACTTGATGAGATATTACACTAAAAAAGCAGCATTTCATAAATGGCAGAATTCATATCGACATATCTGTCAATGAACTCTTATGATTATCATTCATTCAAATATTGCGTAACAATAATTTCATCAATAATGTTAATAAAAAAGTATGAATAGTTTTGTCATACCTGAAGATGGCAATCAAATCGATCCTTGGATTAGTGCCACCTGTCAACAAAAGGGCAACAAAAAATTACAGGTAAGTTATATAAGCATCAGCTGAATGCCCCATAAATTATGCCACTGATCTATTTTTTATGGACCTAGAATACACAAACTACAACATTATATATAGCACTGAATGAATGAAAGAATGAATAAATGAATGTATGAAAACATTAATAAATGAATGCATGAAAAATGAACAAAAAACAAATGAATGAATGAATAAATGAGTGTATGAATAAATGTATGAATCAATGAATTACTAAATAAATGAATAAACTAATGAAAAAGAATGAATGAATGAATGAACAAATGCACAAATAAATAAATGAACAAATGAATGAATAACTGTCCAAGGAACTGTGAACGAATTTATGAGAATAAACTCTGGATGAATGAATGGATTGATCGAATAGACAGAAGAAGACGGAATGGTTAGAGTAAAGAGTGAATGAGCAATTCACTGAATCATTCACACAAAAGGAAAACAGAATAGTGATTAGAATGTTTAAAGAACGACCGAAACAGTGCACCAGTCGTCAAGCAATCATCTCAATCAATCACCATGGAAACAAAATTACCTTCTTGATCCCTCTCCACCTGATCGTTTGACACAATCACATAATCGTCTAAGTTTGGTGATAGCGGTCTCGGTCGGATCGGCCGAACCTCAGTTCCTCTTACGACTGGTTTGGCAACATCCTACCAACAAAGATCATAATTGTAATCTGAAGCGCTATTTAAAAGCTAAGCACAAGCACCAGCTTATTCACAAGAGCTGTGTCAAATCAGTGGGGTTGTCCAAAGATGCCAGGTCAAGAACAAAGTCCGGTTGCCAGAAGACCAGAGTAAGAAGGGGGAAAGGAGCTATTAGGTTGAGTTTACATTCCTGAAGTTGTTAACTCACCTGAGTTGGTGACAAAACAGGAACACTGGCCGTCTTTGGTAGAACTCGTTTAACACCTGCAAAGCACACAACAACAACCTCATATAAGCACAGAAGCTTCACTTTGGTCTGTTCATCTTTCTGGAAAAGTTTGCCAAGCTACCTAAAACATAAGCTCTCCCATTACATCATGCTTAAAGATTTGAAATTGTTCCATAGCCTACGATTCCTTACCCAGCTGATGGATATATGGCGTGTTAACAAATGCAATACTTACTTACTTACTTACTTACTTACTTAAAGCCATAGCTGCAACACACCTCTGGAATAAACTTCCACCAGAATTACGACAATTTTCTGACCCATCACACAAACTCATCAACACTTCACCCCTTGCAATCTCTATGCTGGTCTTCCACTCAAAACTAAAATATTACTATTCCAAAAATCTTATCCTGATTCTTCCTCTTCCCCTTATTTCTCTCTCCGCTCCAATTCCAATCACCATCCCCTCTAACCCTCTGACTGTCAGACTCCAGGACCTTCACCTGGAACCATTTCTGCCTATCGATTTTGTTTTGTCTGAGCGCGTGCGAATAAGTTGGTTCCCTCGACCTGGCTTTCACTGGGTGCTGTAGAAATCTCGAGCTTACGATTACGATCAACTTCAGATTCGATAAGCACCACTGAAGCCATAAAAGCAGAATATCATAACTTTGCGCGATCACTTACTTGGAACTACGCGAAGGAATGGATGATTAAAAAAGGCATCTGAAATGTTAATTAAACAAACAATATCAGGTAATCAATTACCACAACATTAGACTATAATTACCAAACATAATATATTTAAATAAATTTAAAATCTAGTAATTATAACCACCACCAACAGTTATTTACTATTTATTTTTTACTTATTTTACATGTAAATAAGAGATTTTTCTACTAGTTACACATTTGTTTTGCTCAGCTCAAAACTACAGCATTTTTTCTTGGTTTCCAACTGTCTCTTTAAAATCTCTCCGGGAAAAAATCTCACGATAATCTTACCAAAATCCAAGCGATCCTTAGCATCTCGGCGGAGTAATCCAATCAGTAGGCTCCGCAACTCTGCGCTGGTGCCAAAAGGAATCCTGTCCAAAAATAAAAACCAAAATATAATGTAATGTAAGATAAAGTAACAAAATGTATGGTAAATACAGGATAATTTAAAAGGAAGGTACGATAGCGTAGGTAATACAGGGTAACACTAAGCAAGTGATGGTAAGGAAGAGAAAGATAAAGAAAAATAAGATAATTAAAGAAAGATAAGGTAATTAAAGGTAAGATAATTAAAGGAAAAGAAAAAGAAAGAATAATAAGTAAAGAATAATAAAGATAAGAATAAAATTGCAAGAAAGGTAAGATAATTAAAGACAAACAAAGTAATTAAAGAAAGGTATGATAATTAAGGAAAAATAAGGGAATTAAAGAAAGGTATAATAATCAAAGAAAAATAAGAGAATTAAAGAAAGGTATGACAATTAAGGAAAAATAAGGGAATTAAAGAAAGGTAAGATAATTAAAGAAAGATAAGGTAATTAAAGAAAGGTACAATAATTAAGTAAAAATAAGGTAATTAAAGAAAAGCAAGGTAATTAAATTAAGGTAAGGTATTTAAAGAAAGGTGAGGTAAATAAAGAGCACCTCTGATGAGCCTATCTTTAACTGGCACTAAATGAATTCTAAATTACAATTACAATTACAAAGAAAGATAAGGAAGATATGGAAGACAATCATTGCTTATTAACATGAATCAAACACTCATTGGAACAACTCAGTACAAGCTTAATACGCTAGTAATGGATAGAGCAATTTAGTATTAGTTAGTATTATGCATGTAACTATAAAATTTATATGGAGCCCTATGAAACATACTCAGGCTGGAGGTTGATTGTCCGCTCGTAGAACTGCTTCAGGCGCTGTGGAGTCTCTGCGCGGAACGGTGCTTTGCCCGTCAGGCACTGATAGACGATAGTCCCAACGCTCCACAGATCGGCCTTGGCACCATACTGGATCGACATAATCACCTCTGGTGCCTTGATAAATGACAGGCAGACAAGACAAACTAAACAAAAATGACAAAAATACAAGACAAAATGACACAAAAAAGGACAAAAAAGTCAAGACAGAATCGCATTAAATCACATAAAGACTGACAAAAAATTACACAGACAAAACAAAATGACAAAATATCACAAAAAAGACAAGACAACCTGAAGTACCTATAATTTTTATTTCATTCATTTATTTCATTATCACACTTATTACACATGCAAAGGATGGAGGGCTGAGTGATGGTGTCACATTCCATGAATGGTCACCCATCCAAGCACTAACCCAGCTCAATCTACCTTAACTTCACTGCGAACACGACAAACATCAAATCAGCAAAACGGCACAGCCACCTATGGTTTACTGTTGTGTAAACCTCTTTGGAGAGGTCCACAAAAGGCATTAAATGAATAGAATGTTTTAGTAAATTACAGAACCTTACAGTAACCACAACCTCAATCCTACCATGTAAAGCGGGGAACCACACAACGTGGCGGCCATGACACCTTCTTCGAGAAATCGTGCGAAACCAAAGTCCGCTGAAAACAAAATGAAAAAAATTCTCACTCAGGATACTTGTTCCACATTCAGTCTGGCTGTTGATTTCAAAAAGATAGTTAATAAAATAATAATAAGAATAATAAAGTATTTAATAATATAATTTACCAAAGGAAATGTATCGACATAATATAGGAAAATATAATAATAATGTTTAATTAAGGATATTTTTATCAGAGTAAATAACTGCAATAAACATTAATAAAATATATAAAATAAAAGTAGAAATTAAAAATAAGACAGTAATCTTAAAATAAAAAATAAGTAAAATAAAGTAAGATATTAATAGTTTGTCAGGGATCAGTTCTCCCTTGTGTTAAAAAATTAATAAACAAATTTAGGAAAGATTTAGTAATAAATGAATATTCATAACTACTAGCAAAGAATTAGTAACAATAGCAAAAAAGAAGAAGAGAACCCAAATATGTAACCGGATCAAATGCGAACCGATTTTTAGGGTTATTTCGCCGATTGGCGGATCGGGATTTCCTGAGTGGCAGAGAAGGATGTTTTGTGGTTTAAGGTCACGATGGACGATTCCTTTGTCGTAGAGAGCTTTCAGTGCAGAAGCTAAACACAAAGAAAACACTTGATCATTTCCATTGCATTAGATCAAGGAGAGAACATTAGATAATGAAGGGAACACTAGATCATGGAGGCAACGTTCAATCATGGGGAGAATATTGGATCATGGAAGGAACATTAGCTCATGGAAGGAACATTGTATCATGGAGGAAACATTGGCTCATGGTGGAAACATTGGACCATGGAGGGAACATTAGACCATGGAGGGAACATTAGATCATGGAGGGAACATTGGATTATGGAGAAAACAATGGAACACAGAAAGAACATTAAGTCATAGAGGGAACATTAGGTCCTGCAGAAAACATCAGGGCAGGGCAATAACATTGGATCACAGAGGGAACATTAAATCAATAAGAGAATATTAGATCATGAAGGGAACATTGGAGAGAATATTAGATCATGAAGGGAACATTGGAGAGAATATTAGATCATGAAGGGAACATTGGAGAGAATATTAGATCATAAAGGGAACATTGGATCTTGAAGAAAAATTGACACATGGAGGCAGCACTGCATCAGAGAGGGAACATAGTATCATACAAGGAACATTACATTCTACATGGACCTTTAGGTCATATACGAATTTTAGAACATCTAGGGAACACTAGATCATGCAGAGCATATCATACCCGACAGAACATTAGTACATGGCATAACTGCCAATGACTATGTACCCTGCAGTAAAATTTGAAACAACAACCAATTAAACATTTAAATAAACACTTAAACTAAGAAACGAATTCCAAGAGGAAGACTAATCTTTGAGGCTCACCCGTCTGTCTTAGAAACCATCGAATTGTAGTTTCCGACAATGTTACCTTCACTAAAAAATAAACATACACTACATACAGTAATGCACAACAGGCCTGTTATGGGATACCTGGGGACCCAGGTACCCGTTCAAAGGGTTGTACCCTCACCAATCCTCTTCCACAGATCCTACCCTGATTCTTCCTCTTCCCCTAATCTCATTTTCCGGTTCAATTCCAAACATCACTCACCATGGCCGTCTGACTGTCTGACTGCCAGACTCTTGGATCTTGACCTGGAACCTAACCCTTCCTGTCTATCGATTTTGTTTTGACTGAGCGCCTGTGAATAAACTGGTTCTTGTGATTTGGCTTTTGTTGGGTGCTGCAGTAATCTTGATCTTACGATTACGATTACCTGAATACCCGAAACGCGGCAAAAAAATGCACAGCCTAAATATTTAAACTTGTTTGATTAGTTACTGACTCACGGCTTATTAAGGCACAACTGTCTGTTGCCTTTGAAGCCGTGGATCATAGGAGTCTCTGCTGATGCAGACAATTGTATGTACATACATGAACATATGTGTGTATGTATGTATGTATGTTGTATGTAATTTCATGAATGTATGTGTGTATGTATGTATATATATATATATATATACATGTATGTATGTGTGTATGTATATATGTACATGTGTGTGTGTGTATGTATGTATTTTCATGTATGTAGGTATGTATGCATGTATGTAAATGTATGTATGTATGTATGTAAGTATGTATGTAAGTCTTATGTATGGAAGAGTAAGTTTTCGTTCAGGGTTGCAGCAAAGTCGCATAACCGCCGGAGATGGATAACCTACATTTATACATTACTAAATAGCACGTTACTTTACAGCACATTAAATACGTTACATCAGTGGTCGTCCATTAAGGGTATCCGCAAGTGGGTATGACAAAAGCGGACAGGGGGAGGGTATGTCCAATGCGGACGTCCGCATCGAAATTTGGTGCATGCAGCTATATCAGTACAGCCTATGACTTATACACCAATTTCAGTCGGACAGCAGTCTGTACTGCGCTGGACCTACTTCGAGTCCTCTGCTAGACGTGGCAGTATCAAAGTACCCTACGACACAGCTGTCAACCCCGCAAGCGCTGCCGGCGTGTAGCCCCATTTAGGCCTCATTACTCCAATTTATAACGACATCTCGTGGCTGCCAGAGCCGTTGACGTCGACTTTCGCTTATTTTCCAAGAAATCTAACACGACATGAGTGATTAAAGAAAATGCAGAATTTATAACGATGAATACAACTGATTTAAAGGTGTCCAAACAGGTTCTAATATTTTGAATCATCACATTTTAAGCGACATCAATGGACCGTGGACATCGACTTTACTTTATATCATTATTTGAACGAAAATGAGAAATATATAACGTCAAAGAAACGGATTTAAAGGTGTCCAAGCAGAGCCAATTATTTTGGAATTATCGAGTTTTGATCAACATTTTGTGGCTAGCGCTCTGTCAGCCACAAGATGTCGCTAAAGACACGAGTGACGTCACCTAACCTGGCACACAAAACCTACATCCGGTGCAATGACAAACCTATTCGACGTTTGTAACCTAACGAATGAAAGAAAATGAGAAATATACAACGTCTGTGAACGCGATCTAAGCAACAGCCTAATGTTAATAGTGCTTCCAGAGTTTAAAGGTTACCGGCTGGCAAAAAAGCAAATGCTATACAGTTATAATAGGGGTCGTCCATATAGGACGTCCGCAAATGGGAAGAAGAGACACCCAAATGCGGACAAGAGAGGTGGATTTTGCCCAATGCGGAAGTCCACATCTAAATATGGTATATAGTTATTTGAGTAGCGCCTTTGACTTTAAACACCAACTTCAGTCAGATAAACGGTCTGTACTGCGCTGGATCTAAATAGAGTCCCTTTGCTGGACGCGGCAATATCAAAGTACCCCACCCAGTAGAACAGTTATCCCTGCAAAATCAATATGGTAGCCTAATCTAGACCATAGAACTTTCGTGGAGAGGGTAAGGGAGAAATGCCAAATGTAATCGTAATTCCGAGATTTCTACAGCACCCAACGGGCGCCGCGCCGCAGGGACCAGCTTATTCACAGGCGCTCAGTCAAAATAAAATCGATAGGCAAAAGGGCTCGGTTCCAGGTCAAGAGACAAGAGAGGGAGGAAGGGTTCCAATGTAGGTAAATTTTGTGGGTCATGTATGAAAGAGGAAGGGGTCAACAGAAGGTCATTCTGTGCATCGGCACTGTATGGACGGCCCCTTACCACCATTGCCAATAAACTGGCAAAAGCCATGTCATGTTATTTATTAGTTGCCATAATGAACAGAAAATTCGGATTGTCAGTAAATAACTACAATAAACATTAATAAAATTAAAGGTCATTAAAGGTCGCTGTTGGGTTATCAAGTGGGGCCACAGCTGCCTTATGCCCCACTGAACAGGATGCAATCAGATTGATTGACTGACTGATTGATTGAAATTTAACTGACATTAGAGAACATTACATTTTATCGTTTCAACTATTCAAGAAATCCCACCCCCAATCCATCCAATCCACTGCCTTCCCATTCCTCTCAGTTTAAACACAACCCACCCTAACAGTTCCTTTCCCCTTCTCCCTCTGTTTTTCTGACAACCGGACTTGGTTCTTGGGTTGGCACCTTTGGACAACACCACTGACTTTGAAGCAGCACTCGTGAATAAGCTGGTGCCCGCGCTTAGCTTTTAAGTAGCACTTCAGAAATTTCAAGTTTACGATTATGATGTTGACTATCATCGTAGCACGCTATACCCAAGTACCTCTTCACCCTCAACTTCTGACCCTTACTTACCTTGAAGATAGTCGGCCAAATCTCCACCATTGCAATACTGCAAATAAAAAACCCAGTAACTTTGCTTTTAAAAATATAAGAAGAAACAGAAAAATGTTCCCTACAATGTGAGGATTTTTTAATTGGTGCTACAATGAAAAATTTAAAATGGCTAATCATTTCCTCTGTAATGAATTTGCTTCTTAATATAGTTTTATTAATACAATAAAAGAAAATTAACAAAAAGTACTTACTTCCATTACAAGATGGACTTGAGTTGGCATAACCTGCAACAAGATGCAAAAAAAGAAAATTTGTACCACCATATTAATTGATTGATTGATTGACTGACTGATTGATTGATTGAGTCAATCGTTCATTCATTCATAAGTTAATTACTTCTGTCGCACCAGTGTCTCATGCTCTGGGTATCAACCGATGGTGCACCAAAACCAAACCGCAATCAGGTCAATATCCAGAAGGTCAATCCAGAGAAAATGAACCCCAGCAAGTAAAATGATCTACTCTACATCTTACCTGCACTAATGTTACCTTATCATCTCTCCCCTAATCTTATCAGCACTAATGTGTTCTTCTCTTCCCTAATCTTATCTACACCGATGTACCTGTACTCTAATCTAGGGTACCCAAATCTAATATTCTAATCTAGGGTACTCCAACTCTAATATTCTAATCTAGAGTACTCCAACTCTAATATTCTAATTTAGGGTACTCCAACTCTAATATTCTAATCTAGAGCACTCCAACTCTAATATTCTAATCTAGGGTACTCCAACTCTAATAATCTAATCTAGGTTACTCCAACTTCAAAAAAACTCTCATCCGTAGCTGTCTGACTCTCCACCTGCCTCACCCTTGGATCTTGACCCGGAAACGAATCTGACTTCCTCTGCCCATCGATTTTATTTTGACTGATGCAATTCGTAGATGTAAATCGTAAATGCAATTCATAAACATAAATCATAAACATAGTTTCTGAACGTACTTCATAAACGTAAATCTTAAACATAAAACATAAATGCAAATTGTAAACATAAATCATAGATGTAATGCATAAACATAATTTGTAAACACAATTCATGAACGTTTATCATAAACATAATTCATAAATGCAATTTACAAACAAGCCAAACCAGAATCTGCCAACAGCCAACAAAACTTTTCCAAAAGAGCTTTCACACCTGCACAAAGAGCAGAGCGACAACGTTTGGGTGATAATGTCCTGGGTTTGACAACTCCTACAAAACATCATGTAATCATCATAATCATCATCGCATTTGTCATATGACCATAATCATGGATGTATGTATGCATGTGTGTAAGTATGTGTCCATGTATGTATTAGTTTACAAATGTGTGTATGTATGTATGTATGTACGTATGTATGTATATGAGTATGTATGCATATATCTCTGTGTGTATGTGCTTGTACGTACATACATATGTACGTATGCATGTGTATGGCTATTTATGAAGCACCTTTTAGGAACGTTTAAGAACCCTAAAGGCTCTATATAAATAGCCCTTAACAACCATGACCTTCATAATCATAAACATTTTCATAACCATGATCACTGGTCCAATTTGCTGCCCAGGCCTGAGAGCTCGCTCAGTCCTTCATTGTTATTCAGGTTTAAACTTGAGACCCGTTACAACTTGTTTATATAGACCATAGCCTGGCTTCTGGTTTGCCTGACCTACCACAGGAATTTTACGATTCTGACCTGGCTTCTCCAATGGATTATGATGTTTTACTATGGTTTTGGTTGAATGACCACTGACTCATGCCTTGGGCATTATGATAAAGGTGCTACATAAGTCGTTAATTATCATCGTCATCGTCATCATCTTGATCATTATGATCATGATCATGATCACCACCACCACCACCACAACCACCACAACCACTACCAACCACCACCACAACCACCACCACCACAACCGCAACCACCACCACCACAACCGCAACCACCACCACCACAACCACTACCAACCACCACCACAACCACCACCACAACCGCAACCACCACCACAACCACTACCAACCACCACCACAACCACTACCAACCACCACCATAACCACTACCAACCACCACCATAACCACTACCAACCACCACCACAACCACTACCACCACAACCGCAACCACCACCACAACCACTACCAACCACCACCACCACAACCACTACCAACCACTACCACCACAACCACTACCAACCACCACCACAACCACTACCAACCACCACCATAACCACTACCAACCACCACCATAACCACTACCAACCACCACCACAACCACCACCACAACCACAACCACCACCACAACCACTACCAACCACCACCACCACAACCACTACCAACCACCACCACAACCACTACCAACCACCACCACAACCACTACCAACCACCACCACAACCACTACCAACCACCACCATAACCACTACCAACCACCACCATAACCACTACCAACCACCACCACAACCACCACCACAACCACAACCACCACCACAACCACTACCAACCACCACCACCACAACCACTACCAACCACCACCACAACCACTACCAACCACCACCACAACCACTACCAACCACCACCATAACCACTACCAACCACCACCATAACCACTACCAACCACCACCACAACCACTACCAACCACCACCACAACCACTACCAACCACCACCATAACCACTACCAACCACCACCACAACCACTACCAACCACCACCACAACCACTACCAACCACCACCATAACCACTACCAACCACCACCACAACCACCACCAACCACAACCACCACACAACCACTACCAACCACCACCACCACAACCACTACCAACCACCACCACAACCACTACCAACCACCACCACAACCACTACCAACCACCACCACAACCACTACCAACCACCACCACAACCACTACCAACCACCACCATAACCACTACCAACCACCACCATAACCACTACCAACCACCACCACAACCACTACCAACCACCACCACAACCACTACCAACCACCACCATAACCACTACCAACCACCACCATAACCACTACCAACCACCACCACAACCACTACCAACCACCACCACAACTGCAACCACCACCACAACCATCACCACCAAAACCACAACCACCACCAACCACAACCACCACCAACCACCACCACAACCATCACCACCACCATCATCATCAGTAATGTATTTGTTTTTTACTCCATCAACAAGGATCGCAAGTGCCATAGTTACAGGGTTCAAGAAGCTCAGATTGATCATTCTGCTGAAGCACTTAAGTAAACAACTTAAGACACTCCAAAAACTAGAAAACCTTTCCTCACAATATCAATTTTCAGCACTTAAAATTTCAGGTAACAAATCAATTTCAAAAGTTAAAGGAAAAGCCACCATTTTTGCCTACTTGGAGAATTTAATTTACTTAATTTATTTTTAACAGCATATCAACATGAAACTTGAAAAGAACAAACATCGTTTTTACCTGGAGAATTTTAATCTCCTTGCTAAGTAGGTTTTGCGACTTTGAAAGATCTTTCTTTGCGATGCATTTAATTGCAACTGGCTGGTCAACATTCTGCAAACAGCACAGGCCACACTAATTTACAAGTATTTAATGATAACTCAGTAGGTTCTGCACTAAAACCTTCACGTAACACTGTCACTGGCAGCCACATCAAAATCACCAAGGTAACCAAAGTATCTCATATCCCAAAAGTGAAACTTAGGGGAGGCACTCATTTTCTTCTATTTGTCAGAGGTGAGAGTGCTTCTGAATAGATATCATAGAGATATCTCTGATTAGATGTCTATGATTAGATACCTCAAATTAGATATCTCCACGATTAGATATCTCAGTGTGGCATGGTAGTCAGTCTAGCAGGATGATCCATGTAACAACTTTGGACAAGTTGTTTGCACATCTGTCTCAACTCAGATTCAGATTTTCTGACCTTGAAGTAAAGTATCCCATGTCCCACAACTGAGAGGTAGGGGAGGCACTCACTTCCTTTTCTTTAGAACCCTGAGTCGGCACTGGACAAATCCCAAGGTCCTGGACACGGGGCCAGTGCATCGCAGGACTTGCCGTTTACTTCCCAGCTCATGCCGGTACCAAATTATACTGCCTGGTGACAGAAGCACGGTGTCCGCAAACAATTTGCCCATTACAAGGAGTCAAACCCACAACTGCATGATCAGTAACCAAACGTGTTACCGATAGATCACCAAATCACACGAGTAGTCTACTAGAAATGGTGCCACGTAAATGTCAGAATTACAATACTTTCAACCATCAGCTTCTCAGTGGAATTTGGAATGGAAGATGGCAGCAGCTAAGTAATCAAGCCAAATTAAGTTTCACTTTAGCTGAATAATAAAAATATTAAAAGTCTGAATTTGGCAGATTATCTTTTATCTTAATGCTTTCTTCACGACATAACATATGAATTTGTACTGTTTCTAATTTTCTTTATATAATACATAATTTCCGGTAAAATGGATCCATACTTAGTGATTATGCTTAGCAAAAATCGATGCTTTAGAAGTTATGCATTTAGATATGAAGGCAAGCGATCGTTTCTTTTATAAAATCACCTCTTTGTGATGGCCTTTAAAAACAACAGCAAATGCACCGTGTCCAATAAGATCTTTCTTGTAGTAAACGTAATCTCCAACGTTCACAGACTCCATCCCGATTCAAAAATCGACCACGGACTCCGCCAGAGGGGGGCTGGGAAGAGTGGTTGGTCAGACAGAGACAAAGGGTGACCGACTTCGAGCCCTTTATAGGCTAAAACGTTACACCATATTGCTAGGAAAAACGTTGGTGCCATCGATTATCACAAAATCCGGACATTTTCATTTTTTTAATAAGATCTTAGACGCATTTTTCGTCGTATTTTATCGACGCAGATCAGCTGTAGTCAGTCTTAAACACAGAATACATATTTCGCAGCTGCTTTAGAGTTACGTCATATTTCTAAAGGCGCACCCAACGATTAATTGGGAACAATTCGCCATGATTCAATGCGATTGTAAAATTAGCAACGATTCCCTTATTTGATATATGATAGGCGCACATACCATACGTACCGTTCCTAAATAAAAATTTAAGTGTCATTCATAGAAATATTGCCAGCAATATCGATTTCCAAAATAGCACCACCGGATTTTGATCTGGCAGTAAAACTGTAATTCTCCTAAATATCTCTGTAATACGTCAAGCTGAGTCATAGAACATTTTATGCGCTGGTCCTATATCAAATCAAGTCCACAAGAACATACATACTTGACGAAAGCCTAGATAACAAGTAAAATAAGCGATATGCCCTATACTAACACAAAGCTTTGCATACTTGGCATAAAATTATAATGAAACACATAGAAAGCAGATTTTAAGGCTCAGAATCGTATTCGATTCCCGTGTACGACGCATACATGGAACCTTAAATGGCGTGGCACCCATTCCAAACGGGGAGCGGTAGTGAAGAATCTCATCTGAAAAATTCATTGAAAAACGGGCAGGGTTGAGGCCATACGGTCGATTCAGAAAAAGTGTGCATTTATATCTATTCGGTTTGTCTTATTTGATGCAATTCAATCGCTAGAGGCGCTCCTATGTTGACGTTCCCTTCGTCTCACGTAGCAACCTCTATGTGAATTTGTGTTCTGTGTGGAGTGTTTGTTTATGTTTCTTCACCGATTTCATAATTCGCAGTGTCATTAAAATTCTGTCGGCCGCGTCATTCCAGGTGTAACAATACGCCCTTAAAACATAGTTCGCCCTTAAATCTCCGATTCGGCAATTAGCATAGTTTTATAACTCCTAATAATTTTAAAGTAGGAATTTGCCGTTATAAATGAAATACCAAAACCCTGATTGTCACGAAAAAACTGTAAACAATAAATATTTTATTTTAGGCATAATCTGGCTTCAGTTTAAATGACTAAGCCTAAAAATAGTTCATGTCTACCATGACCAATAGTAATGGTAAGAAATTTCTACAGCCCTCAACGAAAGCAAAGTCGCGCGAGACTAGCTTATCACCAGAGCCGTTAACGTCGGCTTTACCTGATAGGAATGCTACATTCAATGTATTATATCATTTACTAGTAGTTCCTCATTTTAACGACAGCTTCTGGCATCAAACACCGTTGCCGTCGCCCTCCTCCTTTATCCAGGCTTGGAACTGGCACTACCCCCAAAAAGGCAGTGGCGGAGTCCTGCTATGGCATTTGAATGACAATGAGGAGTAAATAGCGAGGAAGAAAGCGAATAAATGGCGTGATACAGTTTGAATCAGCTACGAGCCGACGACTCGGGCCCAACCTAATTCACGATTACACGGACGTGACACGATCCGTGTAATTGGTAAGTTTCCGTGTAATTGGCAAATGTCCGTGAAATCACGTGTAATCCTAAGATTTTTGTATTTTTCCCGCATTTTAGGTCGTTTTCTTGATGTTTAGTGCACAATTTTCGGCAATTCACGCAAAACGCTTACATACTTACTAACTTCAGCTGGTTGACTTTTTTGTCTAAATACAAATTTTTAATGACGTCACATGTTTCTGTGTATAGGGTGTATCCGGTGAACTTGAAGGACGCTCGTTTCTGGGAATAATTTTATTTGATTAGTGTTCTTGTTCTAGATTTGATTAGTTTTAACTTTTAGTTAACGTAAATTCAATACTTGTCGTAAACTATAGTTAATCGATTGATATGTCGGAAAATTTGAGAAACGCAGAGCCTAATATCGTGTGAGGAGCGAGCCCGTCAGTACGCTAAAGGCACACACTGCATGCCGATGGAGGAAAGTTCTTTTGTCCAACCTGTAATATTACCGTCGACCGTACACGGAAAAGGACAATAGACAGACATCTGAAATCACAGCAGCATAGCTCAAAGCGCAAACTAAGCACAAAAAACCAAAAATCAGGCAACTGTTGCCGGTATGTTTGAAAGGCATACTGCCGCCCGATACGCAAGGAATGTGGCTGTTTTTGAACTAGTTGAAGTGTGGACAGAGGCAAATATCCCAATGGAAAAACTGGATCACCCTCGTCTGCACTCTTATCTACAGGCTAATGTTTCTAATCTTGGTGCGCTACCGTCGTCGCAACACTTGCGCAGTGACTGTCAACCAAAAGTTTTCGCAAAGCACAGAGAACAGTTAAAGGAACTGTTGGCAACATTAGCCTCTGTCACCATTGTAACAGGTGAGGCAAGCGACTCACAGGACAGGTTTGGACTCCATGTTCTTTATATTCCACAGTTATCCAACGATGGTTCAGGCCTCACTGCTTACCTAGGCGATATTGTTTATCAAGATAAAGTAAATGCGCAAACTGTGAGCCAGGAGATTATTAAGTCAGCCACAAGTTATGGAATTTTATACGATAATGTGAATGCCTTTGTGACTGACAATACTTCATATATGTCGAAGGCATTTGAGTAGGCCTACTTGAAGCCGATCATGCCAAATGCTGTTCATCTCACGTGTAACGCACACATACTCAGCCTTGTTGGTGAAACCTGGCGCAAGAATTTCAAAACAGTGGACCAACTTGTGGCAAATTTTAAGGCAATTTTCACCTACTGTTCAGCGAGAAAACGGCGGTACAAACAGTTTCTTGCACAGAAACTGAGTGTTGACGATGCGCCATTACCGCCAACGCCTGTAGTTACAAGGTGGAACAGTTGGTTTGAAACAGTGTTCCATCATGCACAGTATGTTGATCACTATGCGGACTTCGTTGCAGACGAACTGCAAATATCTTAGTCGAATGCTTTGAATTACCTGTAGCAACTTTTCCGAGATCCAAGGCTTCATGTTGCTGATGATATGAAGTTCATAGCAAATAATGCCAAGAAACTTGTCGATGTGTTAACGTGGTTTGAAGCAAGAGACATTCAAATACATCTTTCCTACAATCGTTTGACAGATTTGCTGGCTTGGGCTGAGGCATCCGCAAGTAACACTGCAAAGGCGGAACACAAGAAAGCATCCCTTGATACTGCTGCTATGTTGATTCAGTATTACAAGCGAACGCGAACGATTTTCTCAGCCTGCTCTTACATTCATGAAAGTTGTTCGTATTTTTGATTTCAAGCAGATATCACTGCTAACTACTGATGAAGCTATGCTTGAGCGAGTATTTCCCGCATTTAAAGATCTTAATGTGAAAGCGAAGTTTGTGGCTTACAAGGCTGCAGCTAGCGAAGTGCCTGCTGATACTTCACTGACTGTCATTTCATTTTGGTTTGCATGCCGTGAAAGGTTCCCTACGCTGGCTACTGTTGCTCTGCGATATCTCTCTGTTCCTACAAATAGCGTAGACCCCGAACGCAGCGTGAGTCAGACACTAATGCTAATACCCCACAGCGCCAGTCTTTATCTGCAACTAACTTAGCGAATCCAGTGATCGTTGCAAAGAACTCGAAGGCTATGCCATGAATTGAATACGGATGAGTAGACTGTAATTGAAACACTGACTGAACGATTATTTCTGATTAGTCTGGACTGATTGATTGTCATTTATCACCGAGTTGCCATGGTTGTCTTGTTTTTAATGTTGACTTCGAATAAGTGAACTGTATTATATGTGACTGGTGAATGAAAGACCAACAACACTGATGATAGCAAGTGAGTTGGCCAAGGTCGCTGACGTCCATCTTATCTTAGCTGTTATTAAAAGGAAATATTTGTACGCAAGTAGTTTCCAGTTTGAACGACATCTTCAAGACTTCGAACATTTTGTCTACTGTATCAGAAAATTATTGATTAACTTTGAATTCATGAATACAGGCTAGGGCTCGGCTCCAGGCCTTGATGCGGAGACTTGTGCGTATCCACTATCTTCCTGGGGACTCCCCAACGTTCAATGAACTCTTAGGCATGGCCGATGTTCGTCTCTTTAATGCAATCTTGAACAACCCAAACCATGTCTTACATCGCCTACTCCCGCCAGTCAAAACTCAGTTATTCCATATGGGCCCACACCCATGATCGTATTAGTCCTCCTGCTGATAATTTAACGAGTAAATGTTTCATAATTAAGATGTTGTATGTATATTAAGTTTTCTTGTGTTCTTAAATACTTGTAAACCGATGCTAAAGCTATTGTTTGATAAAGAAAATACTTAATTACGTACTTTTAACAACGTGAGTTTAACTTCGTTTCTTATTTAAACCTGAACAAGGTCATTAGGACTTTTTGGCAATTTAGGCCATTTAGGTCATTGAGACCAATTTCGTTTTCATATCCATATATTTTTCGAAAACGACAACTATATAAAGCTGGAGAACGCAATTTAAAAGGTGTCTAAGCGCAGCGTTTGTAGTATTATTAGCATTTAGTATTTAACGACATCTTACAACTACTGAGGACACGAATATCGACGGTACTCAATAAATCACAATTTTAAGCTATTAGGCATTTAACTAAAACGAGTAGAGACCTTGGAAAAAGACATTTAAAACTCTACGTGTATCCTATTATGAATAGCGGTTGTGTCTAACGCCATCTTGTGGCTGCTAAGGCCGTTGACGTTGATCGTTGACTTACGATTGCGCCCTGGAACAAATGTAGTGCATTTAACAAGTGGTCGTTTCTGTTGGTATAACAAAATCAAACATGCAGAAACGCCAAATAGTTCAGAACTCCTTCGCTAGAGCCATAAAAATGTCAAAATATGAGCATATTACCCCTGTGCTTACAAATTTGAAATGACTTTTGCTGAGCAAAGAATCTGTTTCAAATCTGGGCTTATACCCAATACACTGAACTCCGGCCAACCCCAATACTTGAAATTAGTCCTCACTCCTCAACACTCACCCTTATTCAACCAGGTCATCTGAATGCCTTTCTCTAGTTAAACCTAAGACTAGAACTGTTCTGGGTGAACGGGATTTTTCAGTTGCTGGACGTAAATTTGGAACTCTCTCCCTGTATCGGTGAGTTCTGCTAAATCGCTTGTAGTAGTAGTTCCTCAGTTTAACGACATCTTGTGGCATCAAAGACCGTTGACGTCGCCCTCCTCCTTTATCCAGGCTTGGGACTGGCACCACCCAACTAAAGGCAGCGGCTTAGTTAGTTAACTAAAGACACAGAGTCCGGATCAAAATAATCCGACAATCTACAAGATAGAGGTATCTAGGGTGGAGGTTACACCCAAGGAAACATATGCGTAGGTGGAACTTAATATAGCGCCTTTAAAACATATATAAAAATGCCGTGCTCGCTAGTCTAATCGATGTTCGAGTTCAATAAGTCAGTAAAACTGCTTAGATAACTGGATAGTGTAAGATTCTAAGCGTCCTATACTCAGCACAAAAGCCATCAGTCGAGAACTGCTATCTAAGAATATCTAGCACAGGCTAGGGCTCGGCTCCAGGCTTTGATGCGGAGACTCGTGCGTCTCCACTATCTTCCTGGGGACTTCCCAACGTTCGATGAACTCTGAGGCATGGCCGATGCTCGTCTCTTTAAAGCAATCTTGAACAGTCCAAACCGTGTCTTACATCAGCTACTCCCACCAGTTAAAACCCTTAGTTATTCCCTACGGCCCCACACACATGATCGTATAATTTCTCCTGCTGATAATTGTTTTATTATTAGGATGTTGAATGCATATTAAGTTTGTCTTGTGTTCTTAAATACTTATAAATCCGATGTGCGATTAGCTATTTGGTTAATAAAGAATATACTTACTTACTTAACTACTTACTTACTTACATTACGTAGTCTACACACATGCAGTACATGCATACAGAGAGATTGGCAAGCTGATTATGACGTCACTTAGTTATGCAACATTTAACAATAACATATGACGTCATTTGTATCCATGGAGACATCGTCTCTTCTTCCGTCGCTTAAATTTAACTTGCTAAGAGCCTTGAGGCTGATCATAAACTGATTCAGCAAAATCGCCTTATATAAAATTCTGCCGGTTAGGCTAAAAAAGGTGTCATAGCGGTTTCAAAAAGAAAAGCTGTCCGGAAATTTAGGAGTGAGTAGAAGACACGTGAACAGGGAACCATGTAAATGTAAATGTAAATGCACACGGTTTTATATAGCGACCGTATGGCCTTGACCCTGGTCATTTTTCGTTGAATTTATCGGGAGAGATCCTTCACCACCGCTGCCCGTTTAAATGGGTGCCACGCCATTTAAGAACCCCGTGTACGGACCGTGCTAGCCCGAGAGTCAAATCTCTGAAATATAGCCTCTGTCTGTATGCGAACCGGCATCCTCACGCGGAGAGTAGCCTTGGCGTACGCTTTCACCAATGAAGCTAACCACGCCAGCTGAGATGCCATGGCGACGATTTGGACGTGAATGTGTCAGGCAAGTGAGGCGCCTTGATGTAATCGTAATCGTAATGGTAATTCCGGGATTTCTACAGCACCCAACGAAAGCCACGTCGCGGGGACCAGCTTATTCGCAGGCGCTCAGTCAAAACAAAATCGATGTACGCCCTAGCTTGCCAGGCCAGTATGTAACCCAATGGAAAATGGTCTCTAATAACTTAAAATGCAATCGTAAGTGAACATTTATACGGCCCCTCTTTGAGACAGCTTTTCGGAAGTGTTCCTGACCTGATACTACAAAACCACGATCGAATAGAATGCTTTCAGTAACTGTGGAAATACAGGCAATTATATCGCCGTTTGCATAGCTCCCTAGGACGTGATAACTAGTTTTTTTTTACCACAGTTTTGCTAAGCTGCACCAAATACGCTCACACTGCTTGGCCACATTATAATATTTACAACAACAGACATCAATTTTCAAGAGCGCAACCCTGGCCAATAAGAAAGCTTCAAAATGTCATGGAGTCCATTAGAAGGCGTCATCGGCATTTCGATTTCAGTATGTTGGGTGCCAACACACCTCGGCATACAGTTTCTTGTATTCTGGAAACTGTTCTGTCAGCTTGTAACTTTACTTTACGCTGCCAGTCCAACGGTTTACCACCGTGTGGGGAGTTTGGAGAGACCTGCATTCCACAGGCGAATTAGAAGCCTGCATGCATAAGTGTTAATATGGACAGTTTATTTTAAATGAATTCATAGATTAGCTTTGTTTAATATTAATAATATGTTAATTATATATAAATTATGCATAACGCTTCATGCATGCTTTTGATAAAATGAACTTGTTTACCTATTACGATGTTTTTGTTATTACTGCATAAAACTGTAAACCTGTCGGCGCATTGGAAACGCGGTCAACAGAAGGAGCGGTCTCCCTTGCGATGATCTGCCTGCGTTTGGTAATTTGGGGGCCAATCTTTTGCGGCGTCTTTTGTCTACTATTTCTTCTCTTTCTGTCTCTCCCCTAAACAAAACAAACAAAACATATTATTACTATTAGTAATTATAAATCCTAAGCATCGTCGTTGTCATCATCATCGTCATTGCATGATCTTCAGCATAACGACGATGATGATGATGATCATCATGATCAACAACAACAACGTCGTCGTAGTCGTCGTAGTCAATATTATCATCACGACGCAAGAATGCAGGCAGGCAGGCAGGCAGGCAGGCAGGCAGGCAGGCAGGCAGGCAGGCAGGCAGGCAGGCAGGCAGGCAGGCAGGCAGGCAGGCAGGCAGGCAGGCAGGCAGGCAGGCAGGCAGGCAGGCAGGCAGGCAGGCAGGCAGGCAGGCACAAAGCCAGGCATGCAATTAGGTAGGCAAACAAGCAGATACATGCACAGACAACCAGAAACACATTTTCAAGCAGACAGAAAGACATACATACATATAGATGCACACAGACAGTCAAATACAATACGGTCTGCTATATATTCATACATACATACATACAAACATACATACATACATACATACATGCATACATACACACATACATACAATCATGAATACGTGTTATATTATATCGAAGTCGATGAGTCTTTAGACACCTCTTTTAAGACTAACGATCTTCCTATAAGTAGGTATGGGCATTGTCCGCGTAATATAACAGTTTTTTTAATGACGGGATGGAAGTTGAACGTCAATGAGCTCGGGCAGCCGTTAATCACCTAAAAAATCAAACATTGAACTAAACACGAGGAATCATATTTACCAAAAAACATAAAAATTATAATTATCAATAATTAAGTAAAACGACAAAACACCGAAATGAAAAAAGAAATTAATATTATAAAACTGAGGAAAACTGAAGTATTTTCTGTTTCAGTAATAACCGGAAGATTTCAAAGGCCTTAGTTGCCATACGGCGTCATAATACAACATCAGTAAATCGCCTCACTGCCTTTAGTTGGGTAGTAGTAGTTTCCAGTGTTTAACGACACCTCATGTCTGTCAGGGCTGTTGACGTTCACCTTACATTACCTTACATGTCGGTATAAAAGGCTCTGGCACTCACAAGATGGCGCCAATGAAAGGTTCTATGTAATGAGTTTTATGTAACATATATCGCATGCAAAAATTAAAATTTAAAAATGCAGTGTGAGATAGGGTCAAAGTCAGCGGCTCTGGCAGTCGTAAGATGTCGTTAACACTCGATATTGAGAAATAACTCTGCCTAGATTTCTATTGATCTATAGATGATATTACTCGATGTTGCTTGGTACGATTTTTCTTGGGTTGTTGCATACGCCTTTTGAGGCTGTTGTTAATTGCGGCCATTATAAATGTCTAATAATAATAATAATAATAATAATAATAATAATAATAATAATAATAATAATAATAATAATAATAATAATAATAATAATAATAATAATAATAATAATAATAATAAATAATAATAATAATAATAATAATAATAATAATAATAATAATAATAATAATAATAATAATAATAATAATAATAATTAATAATAATAATAATAATAATAATAATAATAATAATAATAAATAATAATAATAATAATAATAATAATAATAATAATAATAATAATAATAATAATAATAATAATAATAATAATAATAATAATAATAATAATAATAATAATAATAATAATAATAATAATAATAATAATAATAATAATAAATAATAATAATAATAATAATAATAATAATAATAATAATAATAATAATAATAATAATAATAATAATAATAATAATAATAATAATAATAATAATAATAATAATAATAATAATAATAATAATAATAATAATAATAATAATAATAATAATAATAATAATAATAATAATAATAATAATAATAATAATAATAATAATAATAATAATAATAATAATAATAATAATAATAATAATAATAATAATAATAATAATAATAATAATAATAATAATAATAATAATAATAATAATAATAATAATAATAATAATAATAATAATAATAATAATAATAATAATAATAATAATAATAATAATAATAATAATAATAATAATAATAATAATAATAATAATAATAATAATAATAATAATAATAATAATAATAACAACAACAACAACAACAACAACAGTAAAATTATGTCATAATTTAAACACCTTTCAGTCACTTTTTCCGGACTTGTATGTATAATTCGTTTTCGTTCGTTAGCCACTTTTAATTCGCTTTTGTCGGCGCTTCATATACTTCAATTTTGCCCATTCGTTGTTGTTGTTCAGTTTTTACAGTTATAAGATGTCGTTAAACAATGGAAACGAAGCTCTAGTGATTGTGGAATAAAAGTTCTAATGACAATTTTAATGACTAAACAGACATTCGTAACGCGCGCAATTAACAACATCTTCAAAGGCTAAAAAAGTTTCTAAAGTGATATCTGGAAACATGGCAAGGTTATGCTGACGTGTACGTTAGTCGCAAGATGTCGTTAACATCAACATAGTATAAGAAAATATTAGCCTCTGCTTAAACACCTTTAAATCACTTTTCCCGGCCTTATAATTATTCTTTTTCTTCGGTAATATTATGTTATCATGAGTCAGGTGATTCTTTGAATATTTTGTGTCAAATTGTCACATTTATATTAAATGTTGGATAAATATTGTCACATTTATATTAAATGTTGGATAAAAATCTCATTTGCTTGACTGTCTATGTTGGATTTGGTTGTTTGAGAATTGTGCTTCTTTACAGATGGTATAGATTTGCAAATTATTGAATAGAAACACGATAATATTGGTTTAGACATAGATGAAAGAGCTTTAAAATTGGCTATGTCTGCTATTAAAAATGTATTGTTTACAATACATGATCTTTGAAAAGGTTCTCATAAATTAATATAATAAAGATGAATGATTGTATATCCCTATGGCTATAAATAACCAGAAGACAATAGTTGATTGTATTATAAACTAAGGTTTAATCAACCATCGGCGAACAATCATCTATATAGATGAAAGATTCAATAATCTTCCAGAGTGTTATATTACATTTTAGTAATTAAGAAGTTTTTAATTCTGTATATACCAATATATGATAGTTTAATTTGAGGCCACAAGGTGTCATTTAGCCCTCAGTAATAATACTGTAAAGCACTCTACTGTATTTTATACCAATAAAACGCCTTATTCATATGCAATATCTATCATTTACACACAGAGTCAACTCCTGCACTGCCTCTATTCAGGTAGGTGCCAGTTCGAAGCCCTGGAAAAAGGAGGAGGCGACGCTAATCATCTTCGTTTTGACACAGCGTCGTTAAACGGAAGCTAATACAACTACCACTTTGACTACTAATGCTGCAGGATCAACGCATTATGTTCCTCTGAAATATAATGTCTGGGAACATCACACACTAGCATGGCCACAATGAGCGTAAAAAGACACATCAACTGTCTAGTAGTAAAGCTCAGTCAGTGTGCCCTAGAGTCGGAGACATTACTGTGACGTTAGAAGTAAAAAGTCAAAGCGGTTGGCCAGCTTAGGCAGCATTGAATATGCTTTGCCACAAGACAGTTTATGCTTGCAGGCATTTTTTGGCAGCACTAATGCCTTTTCGATCAGCCATAACTTTTAAGAATGGTGTAGGCTAATAAGAAAATTATCTGGAATCAAGAAAAGCTCCATCACAGGTGTATGCAGGCAGCCACTTATGGCGTGCTATGATAAAGTAATTAGTCGCAGCTTCCAGTGTTTAACTCCATCTTATGGCATCAAAGGCCGTTCACGTAAATTTGGAAAATTTTTGCACAGTTCACATTTGATGGACCCCGTGTTGGAGATAGTAAAGTAAAGTAAATCCAGAGTTTAACGTCATCTTATGACAATTAAGACCGTTGATGACATTTGGAATTGGAAAATAGTTTTCTTTTCTTTCGCTGATATGTTTCTTCGATTTTTCTAAATGAATGTTTTTCTTTTCTTTCTTTTACGGTCTTTTGACATCGTATCAGCAGACAGTTGTATTCAGAGCTGTGTCTTTGGTTGACAGTCGTGTCTTTTCTCCTGGTGGTAAATAGCTGAAATAAAAGGTTTTTTTTTCTTTTCTTTTATCTTTTTTATTTATTTTTTTAAATTTTCTTTTTCTTTTCTTTTTTTATTGTTTTTCTTTTTTTCTTTGTTCTTTTCTTTTCTTTTTATAATGAGTATAATGAGTGTGTTGGAGATTAGACGAAACATAATTATATATATATATAGATTATATATAGAGATATGAAGAACCGATATAAAGGTGTCTAAACGTATCCTAATAATTCAACGTTAATAATATATTTAACTGAGTTTATACAATTCAGATCGCTTTTTTCGACGCTAAATACTAATTATTTTCGTTTTATCTCTCGTGAAACTCCGCCACTGCCTTTATTCGGGAGGTGCCAGTCGGAAGACTGGATAAAGGAGAACGACGAAGCTAATAATCTTTTCTCTATGACACAACGTCGTGAAAAAGAAACAGCCATAAGATATTAGTTATTGTTTTTCTTTATAACATAACGTATGGTTAGGTCGACGTGAACGGCAATGCCAACCACAAGATATCGTTAAGCGCAGGATACTAAACGTGGTTGTAGTAGTTCCAATGTTTAACGACATCTTGTGGCATCCAAGGCCGTTGGCGTCGCCCTCCTCCTTTATCCATGCTTGGGACTGGCACTATCCGACTAAAGGCAGCGGCGGAGTTACTAAAGGTAGATTTAGAATAATAATATATGAACACGGCAGGGTAATAATACAAGATGTGTTCAGCTTCGGGCTATCCCAAATAATAAGCATACGAACGACATCAATGGCCCTAGTCCTCACATGCAACTGGTGTGTTTTAGACCAACTAATATTATAAGTTCCGCTTCGACACCTTAAATCTCTTTTACCTAAGATAATTATATAAATTTGTCATTTGTTGCGTTTTACGTTTAAATTCTGGTGATGATATTTTCGTGTGTGTAGGGTCAAAATAAACTGCGCTGGAGTGACAAGAAGTCGCTAAGTGAATTAGTTGGTACGTTAAAACACCTTTATAGTACTTCTTTCCATCGTTATATATAGCAATTTCCTTCAAAAAAGTAGTATTCTTTCCAATACTCTTGTGGTAAATTTAAGGTCTCGACGCCTAAGGCCCGTCATCTACACGATGTCATTAAACCGTGGATGTTATTACCAATCGTTAATTTTCCTCCATATAGGCCTAATAATACTAGGCCTATATAGTATAGTCTTAGTTCCTGTCTAGCGACGCTGTATCAAAACGAAGATGATTAGCGTCTTCTTCCTATTACTTTATCCAGCCTTCGATCTGGCACCAACTGAATAAAGATATCGCGGTGAAGTTATGATACTGTTAATTAGTACTGTTTAGCATCTTCACAGTGGTGTTTTTAAAGTATTGATGATGATGATGATGTTGATGTTGATGATGATGATGATGATTATGATGACATATAATGATGATGGTGGTGACGACGACGATGACGATGATCAAAGCAGTAGGCGTAGCTCTTGGCTGGACAGGGAGACTGCTTTCCGATGTTCTTATATGCATTCACTTCATGCGAAACGTTGCTGAGACTCCTTCGAAGCCTTTATTCGGGTGGTGCCAGTCAGAATACTGGATAAAGGAGGAGGAAGAAGATGCTAATCATCTTCGTTATGTTACATCGTTGCTAGACAGAAAAAATACAATACCATGTAGTATTTATAATCGTAATCGGAATCAAGAGACCCAGGGAGAAAAGGGACCAGCCAGAACACAGACTAAGGGCGACCGGAAAGGAATGAGCGGAGTCATGTAAGAGCAGGACCAACGAGACCTAACGATCTCTCGAGTCGCCCCAAGATGATACTGTGGCCAACGGTATCGAAGGCAGCGCTAATATCGAAGAGAGAGAAAGGAGGGTCACATGACCACGATCAAAAGGCGGAAAGGAGTCAGCGAAAATGCGGACAATAACTGAATCTGTTGAATCGAACCTTCTAAGACTCGACTGCTCTCTAGGTGGGAGATAGTTAGTCTCACGGTATCGCAATAGCTGTATTGATACATCTTTTTCAACCAATATCGACAGGAAGGATAGGCTGGAGTTGGGCCTACTATCAGCAATAACATTAATGTCTTAGCCAGGGCGCTTAAGGGAAGGAAAAGAAATAGTCCGTCTATGGAGAGTGGAAGGGAACCCTCACCCAAAGCAGTATTAAACAGAAATTAAGAGAAGTCTTTGGAGTAGAAACGGCGCCAGATGGTCCATTAGCTGGAGGTATTAACAGACCTATGTGGAGGAGAACTAGCGATTAATTACAGCATCCACTGTTAAACGACATCATGTGGCTGACGGGGTCGGAAATGTCAATATACATAACCTAATTTAGTAAGTAAATCCAGAGTTTAACGTCATCTTATGATAACCAAAGCCGTTGATGACATTTGGAATTGGAAAATAGTTTTCTTTTCTTTCGCTGATATGTTTCTTGGATTTTTCTTCATTAATGTTTTTCTTTTCTTTCTTTTACGGTCTTTTGACATCTTATCAGCAGACAGTTGTATTCAGAGCTGTGTCTTTGGTTAACAGTCGTGTCTTTTCTCCTGGTGGTAAATAGCTGAAATAAAAAGTATTTTTTTCTTTTCTCTTCGGTATTTTCTCTTTTCTTTGATCTTTTTTATTTTTTTTAATTTAATTTTTTTAAATTTATTTTTCTTTTCTTTTCTTCCTTTATTTTTTGTTTTTCTTTTTTTCTTTTTTTCTTTTCTTTCTTTTCCTTTCCCCCTTGTTTTCTTTTTTTTCTTTTTTTTTCTTTTTTTCCATAACGTTTTTTGTTTCATTATTATTTTTATTTATTAATCCTTCAGTTATGCAAAATTTACTATTTTCCTTATATATTTTCCATTCGGCTTTGTTTAACTTCCATAAATGCATACTGAGGTTATTTTCAAATGTAATTTTTTCTTTAATTCGAAACATGCACAAGAAATGATCGGATCCTAGGTTTGTATTATTGACATAATGATTACAGAGAAGAGGCAAATCTTGTGTTACTATTGTTAAATCCAGGACTGAATTATTCTTAGAATTTCCACGAGGGATTAAAGTAGGTTGCCCAGTATTTATGACCGTTAGATTGTAAACCAGAATAATTTCCTCTATTAATTTTCCTCTTTCATTAAAGTTATAGTCACCCCGTAACTTATTATGGGCATTTAAGTCTCCAGTTATAATTTGTCTTTAATTATTTGAAAATACTTTTAATAAGTTATCTTTTGTAATTCTAAATGCTGGGGATATATATGTATTGTAACTCTTAATAGCACCATTTTCAGTTTTTATCTCTATTCCTTGAATTTCTATTCCAGGAATATCTTCAGTATTTAAAGACATATAGTTTATCCCTACTTTAATATACATAATCAATCCACCTCCATGATCTTTAGAGCAATCCTGACGAATTATATTAACCCCATTCAATATTGGAGAATTTTGTTTATTTTTTAAAAGTGTTTCTTCAATACATATTATGTCAGGTATTCTATCAGTTTTTGACAGATAATTTTTTAATTGTTGAACGTTTGATCTAAGCCCACGGGCATTCCATTGCATAATCATAAGCCACATGATAAAAAAAGAGTAACTCAAGATCTCAAAAGATTTCAGTCAGTGATAGATTGCCACTTAAAAACTATCTCCCCTTCAAACAGGAACTCAGAGGCGACTTCACATATAATATTTTTAATGTCACTTTTTGATAATTTCTTATCTATGGTTGCGAAAACTCCCAAGACAAAAATGGTTAGTTTCATCATTTCTATGTCATATTCTGTAATCTTTTTATCTGTTGTCGATGCGACGACTACAGCCAGAGCTTTGTAAAATTTACTATCAAATTTAATAAATTTTTTAACAGGATCTTTGCACAAGGCTGGTATTTTCTTGATTTCATTGAATGTGATTTCAGGTTCATGCATTTTAACTTCAGGTTTCTGTATTTTAACTGAAGAAGGGACTTCTGCTCCTAGTTTTCTATTCACTCTTTTCAAAGCCTCGGCATACGTAATCTTTTGTTCTGATCTAACCGTATTTACATCATCAGGAAATTTAACATTTCCAGCATCTTCTGTGGTTCCTAACTTAACATTTTCTGTTCTTGCTAACTGTTTATCCATTCAGTGACATTGACTCGAACCGTATTTACATCATCAGAAAATGTAACATTTCCAGCATCTTCTGTAGTTCCTAACTGAACATTTTCTGTTCTTGCTAACTGTTTATCCATTCAGTGACATTGACTCGAACCGTATTTACATCATCAGAAAATGTAACATTTCCAGCATCTTCTGTAGTTCCTAACTGAACATTTTCTGTTCTTGCTAACTGTTTATCCATTCAGTGACATTGACTCGAACCGTATTTACATCATCAGGAAATTTAACATTTCCAGCATCTTCTGTAGTTCCTAACTGAACATTTTCTGTTCTTGCTAACTGTTTATCACTTTCAGTGACATTCACTCGAATCGTATTTACATCATCAGAAAATTTAACATTTCTAGCATCTTCTGTATTTCCAATTTCTTTACTTTGTTTATTCTTAAGATTTCTTGGCCGAGGCCTCTTACCGTTGTCTTGTTTGTGTTCGGTTTCAGATTTAGTCTTGCAGAACATTTCTTTCATCATCTTTTTTTCGTGTTTCAGTTGTAGCTTCTGAGTCTTTCTTATTTCCAAGTTCTACATCATTGTCATCATTTGATTCTTCTGTGTCACTCCAAGTGTCGTTACTGTCCTTGTCATTATTGTCCGTTCTGAATTTTTCAGTCTCACCTTGTTGAATTACAAGAGTTTTTTTCTGAGAAGAAGAAGTCTCCGCTTTATCCTCCGTAGGGACATTTCCTACCCTGAGCGCCGTCTTCTTTCTTGTACTCCTAAGCGTTTGCTTAAATGGCATGACGACGACGATTTTGGTTTGATTTGATTTGATAACGTTTCGCTAGATTTATATAACAAAGGCAAGAAGCGATATAAAGGTGTCTAAACGTAACTGAAAATTTACCATAAATATTATATTTAACTCTGTTTATACACCTTTAAGCCCATTTTTTCGATGCTAAGTAGCCCTAATTTTCGTTTAGTCTTTCGCCAAATTCCGCCACTGTCTTTAGTCCGGCGTTGACAGTCCAAATCTCGGATGAAGGAGGAGGGCAGAGCTAAACTTCTTCATTGTCAGTGTCGTTAAACGGAGATCAGACGCAAGTACTCGCCTCTTCCTAAAGTCCTATGTACCTTTATTAGTTAAGCAGTATGTATACATATAGACACTTCAGTGGCGTGATCGCTAACTATGAAACAATACTTGTCGATTACATGTTTCAGAAATTTTGGAACTTTATAGCGGATCAAAATAGAAAGCATTTATATGTTAAAGAGAAAGTTAAGAAAGTCATTGTTGTTGAAAAACTCTGCCATGGGCTGTTCATCACTTCTTTGCTATGCAATTGGTAACTCTCCTCTCCTATTGTTTTTGATTCGACAGTAATATTTATGACATTAAAAGTGCGGCTTTTATTATATTTATTTTTATTATTCTAATATTGTTGTTGCTGCTGTTGTTATTGTTGCTGTTATTGTTAATTTTACAATTATTTTTTACTGTTATTGTTGTTGTTGTTATTATTATTATTATTATTATTACTACTACTACTACTACTACTACTACTACCACTACTACTACTACTACTACTACTACTACTACTACTACTACTACTACTACTACTACTACCACTACTACTACTACTACTACTACTACTACTACTACTACTACTACTACTACTACTACTACTACTACTACTACTACTACTACTACTACTACTACTACTACTACTACTACTACTACTACTACTATTATTATTATTATTATTATTATTATTATTATTATAATCATCATCATCCACATTCATGATTTTGATGCTGTTATTTAAGCGCTTAAATTTGGGATTAGTACAAATGGCTAAAAAATGTAAATTAAGAAAAGGTCCAAGTGAACGGCCCTGGCAGCCGCAGGTTGTCGTTAAGCACTAATACTAATGAAATATGTCAGGTCAGACTTAGACACCTTTATATCGTTGTTTCATAGTGTTATATAATTTTATTCGTTAAACCATAAGAAATTGACAAGTCTCAGTAGACTGTAGTCGAGGTCAGCAACTCTGGAAGCCTTAAGATGTCGTTAAACGCTCAATATTAGAGTCTCACCATTTCAAGAAATATTACTCTGATCCATCAAGTCACATGTATTCCCAGTTGTCTCAACCTAAACACATCCCACTTTAATATTATCTTCCTCTGTTTCCTCTCCTCTCAGGTCTTCTAGAATCCTGCCATCGTTGTTCACATGGTAACTCTGTACAATTCATCTAACGTGACTCAGCGCTCGTGAAGAGGCTGGTGGCTTGAGCTTAACTTTCAGGAGTACGCGAGGATCCCTCAACAGTACGATTTACAATTGCTACCACCCGAGTAAAGGCAAAGGCGTAGTTACGCATGACCAGCGGTTGAACGTAAGTAGGTTTAGTAGTAGTTCCTCAGTTTAACGACATCTTATGACATCAAAGGCCGTTGACGTCACCCTGCTCCTTTATCCAGGCTCAGGGCTGATGCTACCCGACGAAAGTCAGTGGCGGAGATTAAAACGTTTTATAGTGAAAATGATTTTTATATAACGATGGTAAGACGCGAAATAAAGGGGTTTAAGCGTAACCGAATAATTTATTATAAAGAAGAGCGAACTATTACAATATCATGTAGTATTAGTGTAGGCCTTTATGCGGGAGAACTAACGATTAATAATAGTATCCGCTGTTTAATGACATCGTGTAGTTGACGTCGACATCTTACCTTACACAAAACGAAGAAAAATGGAACTGACGAACTAGAGCTTGAGCGCAAATGAACATATAATGACGGAAATGAACGACATAAAGGTGTCTTAAAGTAACCGAATAATTTATTTTGAATACTATGGTGCCAGTCCCAAAGCTGGATAAAGGAGGATCTCGACGCCAGTTATCTTCGTTTAAACACATCGTGGCTATACATTAATTACTAGAATGCCTTGTTGTATTTGTAGGCCTATTTTGAGGAGATTTAGTGATTAATAATAGTACCAACTTTTTAATGACGTCGATATCTTAACTTACACCCGCGAAGGTATTAGTTTTCAATGTTTAACTATATCTTATGGGAACAAAAGACGTTAGCATCGATTGGAAAAACATTGTACAGTAATCATGTAGTTATTGGCGATTGAACTAAAAAAAACTGAGAAATATATTACGATGAAAATGGGCAATAATTCATAATACATATTATAATTTAATTTTATTTATACACGTTTAAATCGCTTATTTCATTGACATATATTCTTAATATTCTTTTAATCTCCCCGTAACTCCGCCACTACCTTTAATCGGGTGGTGCCAGTCCCAAACATGGATAAAGGAGGAGGGCGACGTCAACAGCATTTGATGCCACAAGATAGGAACTAATAAACTGCCTGTAACTTCGCCACAGGCGTACTCGTGTAGTGCCAGTCCGAAGCCACTTTGATAATTTTTAAAACATTCAATATACCAGTTAACCGAATTGCAATGTTCATTGTGATCGATGGAATGATTTTTAATGTTTTAAAAAGATTTCAAAATTTTGTATCGGTGCTTAGCATACATTCTGTTGTTTCAGCCAATAATACAATAGTGAGGTATGCTGACTGAAAAAAATTTGGACAATTTCTAGTCACTAATGCAGTACTTATTGAACTCTACTTAGCTGAATCCACAAACTAGTCACTTAGAGACGCAGTTGTTAATTACCGAACACAGCTAAAAATGAATTACTATGTCTATATTTTGCAACATATGCATGATGCATTTATATGGCTGAATTCGAATGCGGAAACAGAATCCTGTCAACTGTGTCTAGAGTAAGACGGGTGCCTTCTTCAGAGGACATTGCATAACCCTTACATACGTTACTCCTTTAAAGGCGAGACCACAGACTCAATTTGTGATTTAACGCAAATGTAATCGTAATCGTAATCTCGAGATTTCTACAGCGCCCAACGATCGCTAAGTCGCGGGAACCAGCTTATTCACAGGCGCTCAGTCAAAACAAAATCGATAGGCAAAGGGGTTCGGTTCTAGGTCAAGATCCAGGAGTCAGGCAGTCAGACATTCGGACGGCTACGGTGGATGGTGTTTGAAATTGAAGCGAGAAGATACACGAGGGGAAGAGGAAGAATCAGGATAAGATTTTTGGAAGTGTTTTCAGTTTTGAGTGAAAGACCTGCGCAGAAAATGAAAGAGGTGAAGCATTGGTGAGTCCGTATGATGGACCAGATAATTGTCGTAATTCTGATGTAATTCGGTATGTGACGTTTGGAAAAGCAATTTCAAAGTACCTCAGCGTAGTCTAATATTATTCGTCTCAATTTCTAACGACTACTTGTTCGACTTCGTAAAGAAACAAATTGTAATGGATGCCGCCCACCGTACTTCACGTTAAAACCCACAGAACTTGTAATAGCAATTTCCCGAAAATGACGGATAAATAAACTTGGTAGAAGAGCTTTAAAGGTGTCTAAAGCAAAGTCCCACTTTTATAATTACCACCGCAGCAGTTAGCGATTTAACGACAATTTACATTTTAAAACGTTTGGAATATTGGAATAGCAATTTAAATGAGTCTCAATGAAGCCTAATATTATTCTACCCAGTTTCTTGCGACTCTTTAGTCAACTTCGTAACGAAACGATTTTTTGTGGCTGCAGACTGTGCCTCACATAAAAAAACGAAAATGGGGAATACATTAAGTCGGTGAAAGAGATTTAAAGTTATAAAGCATCTCGTCGTCGTCATCATCATCATCATCATCATCACCACCGCCACTAACATCGTCATCAACACCATCATATCTACCTCCAACAATAACAGCACGACCACTATCGCCGTCAATGTTGTCATCGTAATTATGATCAGAATAATATTTTTGTAATCATTAGTTAAAGTGGATTGAGTTTGGGTGGAGAGGAATGGAAATGAGGAGGATTTGATGCATCAGGGCAGGATTTCTTGGAAATGTGGGATGACTCTACTACTAAGTGTTTAAAGACATCTTATGCCTGCCAGAGTCGTTAACGTGGACCACTTTTTATATATCAATTCGACGTCCATGATCTAACAATTGAATGACAAGTACCTTAATTATAACTCTACGAAGCTACGAAATAAAGGTGTCTAAACCAGACCTCATATATTTTCTTAGTATTAGTGTTTTACTACATCTAAGGGTTTCCAGCGCCGTTAACGTCGACATTTATAATTTGCACTATTGCCAAATTTAAGCGCATAAGGGATGTCATCTGAAATTGTTCGGATATTGAGTTCTTACTGACATCTTGTGGCTGGCAAATCAAATAATTTCACCTATCTCCCGGTTCATCAACAAAGATGGTCCAATGTATGTGTGCGCCTCGGCGTCGGGTTGCCGGCTCTTTGATGTGTTTTCCATTGGTTTCGTTCAGTTTTCTGGCGTTTTGGGTCCTTGAACGCCGCTGTTTAGTTTATCCTCTAAGAGGTGCTTTTTAAATTTTTCAATTACAATTATAAAGTACAATGCACACATATCATTTAGACATGCAGAAGCTAAAATGAAAATCTTGGTCAGGCAATACAGCAAATATTTAAAGGAACAATCGATATTAGTCGAAGCATCCTATGTAAAACGACATTTAATGGCCACTGGGATCATTAATGTCGACCATCGCTTACATTTATAATACAATCAATGCAATTAGCGATTAAACGAAAATGTGCAATATAAAACGCGTGGCAAAGATATTTCAAGGCATCTGCTTCGTTGTTGTCGTAGTCATCATCATCATCTTCATCATCATCATCATCATTATCTCCACCACCGCCAAGACCAAGCACCACCCCATCGTCATCAACACCATCAAATCCATCACCAGCAACACCACAACAACAATCGCTGTCAATGTTGTCATCATAACTAAGATGAGAACAAAGCTTTTTCGTAATCAATTGCTATAGTGGATTGAGTTTAGGTCGAGAGAAGTGGAAAGGATGAGAATTTGAAGGATCATAGCGGGATTTCTTGGAAAAGTGTGACTCAAGTATTGAGCGTTTCAACACATCTTGTGGCTGCCAGAGCCGTTGACTTCGACCATACGTCACAAGAAGAATTAGCACCAGTCCATCGAATACATCCAGCCTTATATAAGGCCAGGAAACAACGTTAAAAAGGTGTTTTCAACGCCACCACTGCCTTTAAGATGGGTAGTGCCAGTCAGAGGCCCAGATAAAGGAGGGCGATGTCAAAGGCCTTTGATGCCATAAGATGTCGTTAAACTGTGGAACTATCACAATATAAAAGTGTTTAAGCGTAACCTAATTATTTTATCAGTGTTAGTGTTAAATAACATCTTCTAGCTCCCGGAGCCGTTGACGTCGACCACACATCAAAATCTCAAAGGAAGCGTTGGTCCTCCGATGGAACGAAATAAAGCTTTACATAAAACCAAGAAACAACGATATAAAGGTGTTTAAGCGTAACCTAATATTTTATTAGCGTTAGTGTTAAACAACATTTTTTGGCTGCCAGAACCGCTGTCGTCGAATCAATTTCTTCGTTACGATTGAGCGAAGATAAGGATTGTAATAATAACTCCCAAAAAAAACGATATAAAGGTGTTTAAGCGTGACTTAATATATTTTACTAGTTTGATGTTTAAATCGTACTTTCTCAGTGCTCTAGGTTACAGTGTGCCTAAAATTGAAAACTTTAACTCTGTCACTACCTTGTTTGGGGGTAGTGCCAGTCCCAAACCTGGATAAAGGAGGAGGGCAACGGCAACGGCCTTTGATGCCATAAGCTGTCGTTAAACTGAGGAACTAATACTACTTGAAAAACCTTAAACTCAGCCACTGACGTATTCGTATGGTGCCGGTCCGAAGCCTGGATAAAGGAGGAGTGTGACGTCAACGTCCTCACATCCTTTAAGATGTCGTTAAGCATTGTAAACACCACTGTCTTAACTCCACGATTTCCTACTCGGGTGGTGCCAGTTGGAAGCCTAGTAAAAGGAGGATGGTGAGGCTAATCATCTTCCTTATGATAAAGCGTCGCTAGACAGAAACTACTACTATACCGAGTAATATTAGAAGGCCAATTATAGTGACGTCGACGTCTTAACTTCTCCAAGCGATTAGTAATAGCTTCCAATGTTTAACTACTAGCACGCATTAAAGCCGTTCACGGTTGGAAATTTCGAACAGTTTTCATAAGTTACCCTCGACGTGTCGATTGAAAGAAGATGAGAACCATATAACAATGCAAATAAACGATATAAAGGTGTCTAGACGTGAATTAATAATGCATTATCAATATTATATTTAACTCTGTTAATCTACTTTATGTCGCCTTTTCCACGCCATATACTACTAATTTTCGTTTAATCTTTCGCCAGACTCCGCCAGTACCGTTATTCGTGTGGCGCCAGAGCGAAGGCTGAATAACGGAGAAGAACGATTCTTCTTCAAAGCTAACACAGTCCAACAGTGGTAGCAGCTCCAATGTTTAACGACATCTTATGGCATCAATGGCCGTTGACGTCGCTCACCTCCTTTAACCAGGCTTCGGACTGGTACTACCTAACAAAAGACAGTGGCGGAGTTAAATAAAAGCTATTTAAAGGTGTCCAAGCGTAGCCTGATTACATCAAAAGATATTGTAAATCGTAAAGTTGAGAATCGTAATCGTAATCGTAATAGTAATCTCGAAATTTCTACAGCGTTCAATAAAAGCTAAGTCGCGGGAACCAGCTTATTCACAGGCGCTCAAGTGCAACTTAAAAGCTTAGCTCAAGGCCCCAACCTATTTACAAGCGCTGCGTCAAGTCAGATGAACTGAACAGAGTTACCACGTGAAGAACAATATTACGAGGCTACAAGACCAGATAGGAGAAGAAACAGAGGAAATGTTCAAGTGGACTCTGTTGATTAGGTTGAGACAAATGCAAAGCAGAGGATTTGATGGATCAGGGAAATATTTCTTGAAAGGGTGGGACTACAGTATTGAGTGCTTAGCGACATCTTACGGCTGTCAGAGCTGTTGACGTCGACCATACACAATACATATGAAATAAACTTTATGTAACGAACCATCGCTTAAACGAAGGTAAGGATTACCAAAGTAACTGTGAGAAACATCGATATTAAAGTGTCTAAGCATAGCACAAAGTATTTCACTAGTTTTAGCGTTTAACGACATCTTATGGCTGACAGAGCGGTTGACGTCGACCACACAATACATAGCAGAAAACCAATGGCAGTAATAGATTCAGCGAAAATAAGGATTTAATTACTACTAAACAAATCAACGAGTTAGACACGTTTATATTATAAAGGTGTCTAACGCTAAAAATATTTTATTTGCATTACCGCTTATAAACTCCGCCACTGCCTTTGCTTGGGGTAGTGCCAGTTCCAGTCCTGGCTAAAGCAGGAGGGCGACATCTTCGTTATCACACAACATTACACAGAAACTACTACTATATCATATAGAATTCTTATGCCTATATGGAGGAGATCTTACGTTTAATAATCGTAATAGTAATCCCGAGATTTCTACAGCACCCAACGAAAGCCACGTCACCGGGACCAGGTTATTTGCAGGCGCTCAGTAAAAACAAAATCGGTAGTCAAAAATGTTAGGTTCCAAGTCAAGATCCAAAAGTCAGGCAGATTGACAGCGTGGCAGCTACAGTTGGTTGTGTTTGGAATTGGATAGGAGAGAGAAATAAGAGGAAGAAAGGGTGTCAGGATATGATTTGTGAAAGAGGAATGTTTTCAGTTTTGAGTGAAAGGCCGATGCAGAAATTGCAAGCGGCGGAGGACAGATGAGTTTGTATGATGGATTAGATAACTGTCACAGTTCTGGATGAGTTTATTCCAGATTGCTGAGGAAGCGATAGCCATGGAGCGAGATCTGTGGAACCATATGCAGAAGATGATCTGTGCAGTCGTTGAAACAGTTCGGAGAAAGAGATGAACAGTTGTGTCATCAGCATAGAGGTGATGACCGACGTTGCTTGCTTTAATGAGTGAACTGAGTGGGGTAGTGTAGAGGATAAACAGAAGAGGTCCTAGAACAGAGCTATGTGGAACTCCACAAGTGAGAGGGCACAATTGGGATGAGGCTTCTGATATTTTGACGCACAAAGAGCGGGAGGAGAGATAGGATTGTTTCCAAAGGAGAGCAGTGTTAGTAAAACCGAATCAGGTTTAAAGTCTTTTGAGTAAGAAGTTGTGATCATTAGTATCGAAGGATGGTGACATATAAAGGAGACAGAGGCAAGAGACATGCTGGTGAGAGATGGCAGAAACAAACCAGGGGGAGAGGGTAGTGAGTTGGGTTTCAGTTGAGTGGCGTTTAGTGAAACCAGACTGGCATAGATTAAGAAGTGAATTTGAAGCTAGATAGTCATTGATCCTGGAAAGGACAATTAACGATTAATAATGGTATCAACTGAATAGCGACATCGTGTGACGTCGACATCTTAACTTATTTATGATGTCATTGCAGTACTTGAAGTACTACCCTAATTTTTGAGTTTGGATACATTTATCTTGCTTTCGTCATGGTTATATAAGACCTACCAGTAATCGGTAGTAGCGTAGCTTTAATACAGTAAAAGTCAGTGCTTCAAGTAGGGCAAGGTCGACGTAAACGGCCTTGGCAGCCATAAGATGTCGATAATCAATGGAAACTACAACTGTTAATCGGTGATATCATGAAAAAGTATGTAAGGTTATGAGGTCGTCGTAAAAGATCCTGTCAGCGGCCAGATATTAAACACCCACGTTAAGATGCTAGACAGTACTAATTAAGCGTATCATAACTTCAACATCGTCTTAACACCGCGATATCTTTATTCAGTTGGTGCCAGATCGAAGCCTGGATAAAGTAATAAGAAGAAGACGCTAATCAACTTCGGGTTTTTCGATGGTATAGACTCCAAATTTTTGTTTAATCTCCCCCAAAAATCCGCAACTGCCTTTAGTCGGGCGGTACCAGTCGATAGCCTGGATAAAGGACGAGGACGACTATCTGATGAATTCCGTTATGACACAGCGTCGTTAAACAGAAATAACAAAGATTATAGTTATTTTTCATTTATAAGATAACGTAATGTAAGGTTGACGTCAAAGGCCCTTCCAGTCACAAGATGGCGCTGAGCACAGAACACCAAAGATAAATTTGGAACAGTAATGTAAAAATACGGTAGAGCTATGATGCAGCTTCAGGGAATCTCCCAAAAGGTAAGTATAAGACTGATATAAATGGCCCGGGTCCCACGATCAACTGAAGCTTTATACCGCAAGTAAAGTTATAATGCTCTGTCTTGACACCTTTAAATCGTATACCTAGGCATTATAAATGACTCATTTTTCAGTTCAATTTCTAGGTCTTCTGATGGGGGAAAGCTAATTTCGGTTCACAAGATGTCGTTAAATTCAGGCTACTAAAGATAAAATTTGAACAGTAACATTTAAACACATTAGTGTAATAAAGTAGTAATGTAAGATATGTGCAGCTTTAGGCGGTCAAAAAATGAGGATAAGATCGACAGTAACGCCCTGATCTCAACTAGATAATGATGTCTTTATGAGTCAACTAATGTCATAAGCTCTTTTTTGACACCTTTAAGTTGATTATTCCGACGTTATAAATCCCTCATTTTGCGCAATCGTAGAATACTCGAAACTCGTATTAATTTTGTAAAGTGCAAAGTCGAAGTAAACTGCGGTGTCATCGAGATGATGTCGCTAAGCACTGAATACTTTAACAACATGAGCTTCAGCCTATATTGAATGTATTGGCGGATGGTGTTATAAGGCGTATTTCTATTGTCAAGTTGATAAACTGTCCTGAAATGCCGGAAAATCGACTCAGAGCTTGATTTTCTTCAGGAAGGGAAACAGTTCGTGCTTCACAAATTTTTTTATTGTTATATTTATAATAATAATAATAATAATAATAATAATAATAATATTATTATTATTATTATTATTATTATTATCATTGACATCGTCATCATCATCATCATCATCATCATCATCATCATCAGTCACTCATTATTTTGATGCTATTATAATTAATAGCATTATAATAAAGTTGTTTTAGGGTTTGATGCGTAATAACAGGAGAATGCTGTAGCGCTCAGATCTTAATCTGGCACCTGCTGCAATGTTCCCGTGATCTTAATACTGTTTCTGATAGCTTCACAAGTGCAATATTATACTGCGCTATGTAATTAATGTTAACAAGATCAACTGTAAGCAAACAGTGTTAGCACAACCAGAAAGGTTACCACTTGCGAGCTACGCAGAACCCAACCAACGGATTCCCATTGTTTAACGACATCTTATGGCATCAAAGGCCATTGACATCGCCCTCCTCCTTTATCCAGGCTTGGGACTGGCACTACCCCCAAACAAGACAGTAGCGGAGTTTGTGCCTTTAATAGTAGTAGTTCCTCAGTTTAACGACAGCTTATGGCATCAAAGGCCGTCGCCCTCCTCCTTTATCCAGGCTTGGGACTGGCACTACCCCCAAACAAAGCAGTGGCGGAGTTAAACGACTGAGTTAGTAGTAGTTCCTCAGTTTAACGACAGCTGATGGCATCAAAGGCCGTCGCCGTCGCCAAGGTGCCTTTAATCGATTGAAAGAAAGAAAATTAAGTCGTCTTGGTCATCATTAGTAACGAATGCCTCTCTTCACCCAATTTTATAATTTGGTTGTCTTTGATAGAACAAAGGTTTCAGTTAAAATCGTCTCATTTTGTTGTTATTATCATTAGCAGTGGTTTCATCGATTGTTTGACAACATCTTGTGGCTGAGAGATCCGTAGAAGTCGACCTCATTCATTAAGTGGGTCACTGAAATAGAAGCTTCTATTGTTTAATGACATCCTATGGCTGCCAGAGCCCTAGGGCCGTTCACGTCAACCTTACATTGCCTTGAGAGATACCGCCCATAAAATTAGCCCATGCGATGACAATTAGCTTTATATAGCATCTGGAAATAACGTTTTGAAGGTGTTTAAACAGAACTGAAAGCCTTTGCACTTTTGCAATCGTAATCCTTTTCTCCAGATTTCCACAGCTTTAGTGGAAGCTAAACATCGCGTACCAGCTCCTTCTCATGCGCTCAGTCAAAACGAAATTGGTAGCAACTAGCGACTGGATGAATTACAATAGTTTTAGGACATCTTATGGCATCAGAAGAGGTTAACGTTGATAGGAGAAAATTTACACTTGTCACTGTTAACGACATCGGTTAAAATTCTGTTAAAAAATCACTCAACCGTTGACTTCGGTAAAAAGAATTTGTCACAGTTCTCACAGTTAGGATTACAACATTAAACGAAAACAAAGACTATATAGCATCGACAAAAGAGCGATTTAAAAGTTTTTATGGATAGAGTTAAATATAAAATTTTGTAATAAATTACTAGGCTAACATCGACCTTCGCTTACATTTATAATTACCGTTGATAAAATTAGCGATTTAAACCAAATGTATGATATGTTTGTGTCGTGGTGATAGCCGGAAGCCTGGATAAAATAGAGGATGGCAACACTAATGATCTTAGTTTTGTCACAGCGTCGCTAGACCGAAACTACTGCTCTACCATATGGTATTAGTAGACCTATTTGGAGGAGAATTATTGACTTTAATATGACATCGTGCAACGTCGACATCTTAACGAACAAATACGATATGTTGTAGTTTCTGATGTTATTATCATCCTACTTTAAACGAAATGACTTATATATAGCAATGGAACTTAATGATATGAAGGTGTCTAAACGTAACCTCATAATTTCATATGACTATAACTTAAACTGCGTTTAAAGATTTTTAAATCATGTTTTTGACGTTAAATGCTCCTAATATTCGTTTAATCTCTCGCCAAACTCCGTCAATGCCTTCACATGGATGGTGTCAGTCCAAAGCCTGGATAAAGGAGAGACATATTATGGCTATCACAGCCATTGACGTCGACCATACATTACATATCTGGCGACAGAATCCTTACTAGGGATTTAGTAGTTCCTCAGTTTAACGACAGCTTATGGCATCAAAGGCCGTTGCCTCCTCCTTTATCCAGGCTTGGGGCTAGCACTATCTCCAGCAAGGAGGTGGCGGAGTGTCACTAGAGATTTAATGAAAATAAATCTTATATAGCATTTAGAAACAACAATATAAATGTGTCTCAGCGTAACCTGAAATATAATACATTAGTATATATTAAACACTATAGTATAGAATAGTATACAGTATGTTTTATTTGTAGTAGTTGTTCCAACGTTTAACGACATCTTATACCATTAAAAGGCCGTTGACGTCACCCTCCTCCTATAACCAGGCATGGGACTGGCACTAACCCAACTAAAGGCAGTGGCGGAGTTATTTTATTAGCATTAGTGTTTAACGACAACTTATGGCTGCCAGAGCCGTTCTCGTCGACCTTTTCCTAATTAACATCTTCAAAACCATTGCACTATTTTAAATTTCAGCGCCTAAACGGAGTCTTCTTTAACTGGTTGAATATTAATATCGAGTGTTCAACGCCATCTTGTGGCTGTCAGGAACATTGACGTTGATCTTACCCACTTTCCCATACATAAACAAATCTGGTATAATTTACACATGTCGTTTGGACCTAAGAAGGCGAAAATTTAACATTTCCAGTTAAGTAACCTAGGTCATAATTTAAGCAATAATCAATTTTAGTAGAAGTATCCTATGTTTAACGACATTTGTGGCCACTGAGGCCGTTAACGTCGACCTTCGCTTACATTTATAATTATCGTTTATACAATTAGTGATTTAACGCAAATGCACGATATATGACGATTGGAAAAGCATTTTTAAATTGTCTCAGCGTAGCCTAATATTATCCGTACCAGTTTCTAACGACTACTTGTTCGACCTCGTAACGAAACGAATTGTTTCGTTGGCTGCCAGGTACCTCATATAAGGACCGCACACTTCAGAGAAGCGAATTCGCGGAAAATGAGGCATAAATAAATCGGTGAAAGAGATTAAAGGTGTCTAAACCTTGATCCTACTTTAATAGATACAAATGAAACAATTAGCGATTTTGCGAAAATTTTCATTTTAAAACGTTTGGAAAAGCAACTCAGATGTGTCTCAGTGACGCTTAATATTATTCTACCCAGTTTCAACCGACTACTTGTTCGAATTGATAACGAAATGAGTTCTTATGGCTACCAGGGCCGTTCACGTCGACCGTAATTCACACGAAGTATATAAAAAATTCGCTATTTCACGAAATGGGGATAGACTAAAACGGTGAAAAGGATTTAAAGTAATAAAGCATCTCTTCATCGTCGTCGTCATCATCATCATCATCATTATTATATTTTACCACCACTTGCAATAAACACGACAACCATTATCGTGGTCAATGTTGTCGTCATAACCGTGATCAGTTTAATGTCCTCTTTGTTATAAATAGTCACAGAATGCTACTGTCCACCCTAAAGTAAATTTTAATGTCTTTGATAACACAAATTTTGATTTAAATTCGACTCATTTTGTTGTTAAGTCCTAATCTGATAATCGATTATATCTGTTTGGACACATCAATTACATGAAGGCCAAAATATTTGATATGATTCGAAAACATCAAATCATGGACTAAATTATCATTCAACCAGTTATTACAAGAGACATGGGACGGAAGCAGAGACAGACAGACAGACAGACAGAGCAGGGTTGTCCGTGGTGCAGCCAATCTTCGTCTCGAGAACGGCTGAAGACAAGTCATGACAAAATTAACTTAATAATTACATTATTATTATTATTATTATTATTATTATTATTATTATTATTATTATTATTGCTAATGAAATACAGGCGACTGTTACACACCTTTCAATCACTTTTAGCAGCAATACCTATCGCTCGTTCAAGGAAAGGTTCAAAGGATCAGCTGCCATTGCTTTGTTTGGGGGTAGTGCCAGTCCCAAGCCTGGATAAAGGAGGAGGGCGACGTCAACGCCTTTTGATGACTTAAAATGTCGTCGAACGGAGGAACTACTACTTGGTTAATGATCAGATAGAGAGATGGATTAAAATGCCTGATATTCACTGAGAACTGTACATTTTTTTCCAATTGACGACAAAGGCCTTTGATGTCAAAAGATGTCGTTAAGCATTGGACACCACTAATGACCAGTTTTTGGTTCAAAATCATCTCAATAAGACGACGTGGTTAAATAACCGATGTCAAATCAGGTTCATTTCAAACACCTCGATATGTCTGCGTCTTTAAATGTGAAATTGAATTGAAACGGTCGAGAGATTAATTCAAATTGTCCACACCTTTAATTCACTTCCATCAACGTTACATTTATTCTTGATTTTCGCTTGTTTGGGGGTAACTCCGCCACTGCCTTGTTTGGGGTAGTGCCAGTCCCAAACCTGGAGGAGGAGGGCGACGGCAACGGCCTTTGATGCCATAAGCTGTCGTTAAACTAAGGAACTACTACTACTTGTTTGGGAGTAGTGCCAGTCCCAAGCCTGGATAAAGGAGGAGGGCGACGGCAACGGTCTTTGTTGTAATAAGCTGTCGTTAAACTGTGGAACTACTACACTGCTCCTGTAGCTGACAAATTAAAACTCCACACTGAGCTGCATTCAACAAATGTCATAAAATTACTGGCGTGTAAAGAAGGACAACCAAAATATCCGGTATTCTACTGTTCTCGCTGTGACGTAAATCTTCGCAATTTCTCAGAGCAACACAAAAGCTGCGTCACCGAGACCAATCTAGTCAGCCACAGTTAAAATCTTTTCAGGATTAGGGCACCAGTCTTCGTCTAATAACGAGTGACATTTTCTCGCCAGCTTTTGATAGTGTTCAGACAAGAGAATTTAAGGTATAGGAATTTTCAAACAGCTATTCCGGAGGTAACCATTATCTTCTTGCTTAGTACTAGGCACTCGGAAGGATAGAAACATGAAATAGCTCTCATTAGATTATAAATTGTAAAAATTTTGTGACGTCTAACTATAAAATATGGTCCATAGGACTAGCATACTGGGGAATTCAAGAACAGTTTCGAAAGCGGAAGCAAGCACTCTTTTCTGAAAATCATATAAATATACACAGAGCAATTCGGAAGCATTACTAATTTTTGAACTATAAAGGTGGGCATTAAACTCCATTGATTGTTCAGAATGAAACCCTACTATTTTTTTTCTTGTAATATTGTTTGTTAAATTGCGTATGGTTTTCAGCATATCCGCCTAAAGATAGAATGGCTACCGAAAAGAACCGTGCGATGATTCAACTGAATGACATATTGGAATGCTGTATCTGCCTCAAGATATTCACTGATCCAAGAATGCTACCATGCATTCACACGTTTTGTTTCCAGTGTTTACAAGACTTGGCCGAAAAGTCAAACAAGAAACCTGGAGATCAAATACAATGTCCAGTTTGTAGAAAAGAATTCACTATTCCAAATGATGGAATTCAAGGGGTACAGAAAAATTTCGTCATGGCTAGTTTTACAGAAGTAAGAAATGTATTAAATCAGCCGAATATGGCTCCTCTTTGCGATATCTGCAAAGAAAACAATGACGCCACCGAAACACAAATATCTGACGCAACAGTGCGATGTCTAGTTTGTCAAGAGAACCTTTGCGAAGGTTGCTGCAAAATGCATAAATCATTTAAAATGTCTCGAACTCACGAAATCCTAAAGATAGGAAGCGAGGTGGGAGAAGAAGAGGTACTGAAGTCGTTACAAGTGACGAATTGTGATATTCATCGTGGAAAAGTGTTAGACTACTACTGCGCTGAATGCAAGAAAGTTGTTTGTGTCTCTTGTTTCGTTGAAAGTCACAAAACACACGACTGCAAAGATGTAAATACAGTGGAAGAGGAATTCCGTCAAAGTATTAAGAGCAACTCTGACAATATATTAACCCTTGCTGGAGAGTTACTGCTGAAAAGAAAGAAAATGGAAAGTGGAGAGGAATTTCTCAAGAAAATAGTTGCAAAAGAGAGAGAAATTTTGTGCAAAAGTAAGGAGCTGAAGGACATGATAGACGAGCACACTAAATCCTTGTTGATTTCGTTAGATGAAATAAAGAATCGACATTTGAAAGAAATTCAGACGGAGGAAGAGGAACTGGACAGACGCTTTTCACTTTTGGAAAGCTTTTCCAAGTATTGTGATGAAATCAGATCAAAAGGATCAGCGAGCGAAGTCTGTCGAAGCAAAGATGAATTACTTCAAAGAGCAGATGAGTTAGAGGAAGACCACGAAGCGTATATTATGCGCCCACGTGTTTCATTTGATGTTACCTTACAGGCGACTGAGTCTGATAATTTCCCAAAGACACCGAATGGAAATATCGTTGGAAGTGTTAACGGTAATTCCCTTTTATATTAACTAGAACATCCGTTTTTTTTAAACTGTTTTCAGACAAATGATTTTAACGTGTTTCATTGCATTGTTCTCTAATATATGATGTATTTAAGTTGCTTTCGATGAAAGAAATTATACAGCGAAGCCCGCATTTCGAGGCTGGATGCAGAAGGTTTATGATTAAAATTGCAACTTTTATAAAGGAAATTGCAAAGTCGAAAACTAAATGTAATAAATGATAAAATTGATTAAAAAATAAATGGAATGAATGCTAAATTGACTTGTTTAGCATTTCAAAGCCATTTCGAGTTCCTTAGTGAAGATTTTTCCTTATAGATTCAGCCCGCATTCCACTACTCGTATTTTTGCATCTCTTATTAGTAAGTGCATAACAAATGAGCGGCGACCTAAGTCTATTGACTCTCTAGGTTATTTTAGTTCTCTTATTTCATTAAAAGTGACTTTTAAATTTTCGCCCAGGAAACGCCGAACAAATGGAAGACGCCTTTGTAGTGATTGGTGGAGACTATGACGTATATAAGATAAACCCGAGTCGTCCCAATGAAACAGCGTCTGGCATACAAAACCTGCCCACAAAAACGGTGCAGTATTTTGCTGCAGCTGCCGTCTACAACAACACAATGTTTATCACAGGATTCGGAGAAAGTTTAAATGAAATATGGAAATACAACTTTGCCTCTGGTTGGAAGAGAGGCGGATCGTTGGTTCAAGGAAGAAAAGGTCACTGCGCAGAATTCATAGGTGAAACGTTATACATATGTGGCGGGGAAAGTAAGGAAGACATTGTGATGGACAGCATCGAATCTTACAATCCATTGACCGAAAAGAGTGCAACGGCTGGACAACTGATGTTTGGCTCCAGTTGGGCAGCTTGTGTTGCATACAGTGGCTTAATCTATGTCTTTGGAGGATGGAATAACGAGGAAGTACGGTTAAGTTGTGTACAAATGTACAACCCTGTCGAAAACAGTTGCGCACTTCTTTCAACACCTTTGCCTCGTCGTTGCTTATGCAAGCGAGCCCTGTTATGGGAGACATATGCTATATTGCAGCTCACTTACACGTTCTTAATTTTTGACTTCGAGAACAAAATCTGGCAAGAAAGAAAACAGTTCGAAACCGATGCATCCTTCTCTGGAATGGTTCTTGAAAATGAACGAATCTTCATATTCGGTGGAGCACGCAGAGAAGCTGACGAGCAAGGTAATATGCAATGGATTCATAATAACGACGTGAAGTACGTGAGAGCCTCCAGCATTGTTAATAATGAAGCGGCAAAGTGGAAAACTCACAGTCACCTGCCTACATCAGTCAATATAATCGCAGCTGCAGAGCTAATTAGAGTAAAGTAACTAACGAAGCTTGAAGCCGTTTTGTTTAGAAATCAAGCGACAGTTCACCGTGTATGCCAAAGCATAAGATAACAGTCCAGAAACTCTGATCATGGCTGGATTGAACAGATTTGGCAAGAAAGTATAACAGTTTTAAACACATGCAGACTTCGATGGAATGATTGCTGAAAACGATCGAATCTTTATGATCAGCGGGGCACTCGGAGAAGCTGATGAGCATGGCATTTTCGGTTTTTATGCGAAATCGCCGTGAAGTGCAGAAGAGCATCAAGCACTGTGGAAAATGAAGCGAGGAAGTGGAGAACTCACAGACCTCTGCGTCAGCAAATCCATGTGCTTGCCGTTGCTAATTTCCGATTAGTAAAGTGATCAACGATGCCTGAACTAGTTTTGAATAGAAATCCAGAATATCTTGGTTCTTGAAGTACCTAAAAGTAAATGAAACTGGCTGATCCCTTCTGCAGATCTTGCACTGACGTTGTAGGCTGTCTTTATAAGCTGTCTCTTATTTCTGAACAATTGTAATTGTTTTTGTTGTTTGTATTAGTTTGGACAAAAGTGATAGTTGATTAAATGATATTGTCTTTTTTATGAATATTCGTCTGCTGCGAATAAATTAGTTTACACGATTTGAAAAGCTTTCTAGATAAAAGTTGAAACTTAATTGCATATCTTCGGTTGTGTGCAATAAAAGACGTAAAGTGCAATGTGACTATTTATAAATATATACAATTTTGACTTCACATAACCTCTACTTGCTTGGCCGTTACATATACTAAAAAATCACCTGTTCTATTAGTTGCAGGAAATTAGATACCAAGAATTTACACAGATATCGAAAAGATTTTGAAAGTAAAGGTTGTCATTATATTTATTTATTTATATTTATGGAAAAGATAGGTCTTAATGACCTAGATGGCCTAAATGGCCAAAACGTCTTAATGACTTGGTCGGCCTTAATGACTGGGTCGGCCTTAATGACTTGATCAGGAGTAAATAACAAACAAAGTTAAAACAAAGTTAAACAAAGTTAAACTCTCGTTGCTGATATGTATGTATGTATGTAAGTATATAATCTTTTCTATAGCGCATTTTAAGAACCTCTCAAAAGCGCTGTGAACATGGCTGCCCAGTTAATTTAAACAAGTAAGTCTTGACTAACGAAGAGAATGTTTCTTGGGACAAATTCACAGAAATAGAACGAATGTTTATAGGAAGACTATTCCTCAGGGAAGAACCCATGCAGGACAATGCACGGTGTTGTCGTGCTGATGTACCACAGCGAGGAACCTGTAAATCTCCTCGGCTTGAAGAGCGAAGCGACTGACGACCCGGATAGGCGACGACCGGCACGAACAACTCTCGTATGTATTCAGGAGCGTATCCAGCCAACGAGGCCCGACCAACGAGGCCCGACTTGAATTTGATTCTTTCTTCAGTTGGTAGCCAGTGCAGAGTATCTCTCATATGAACTGATATATGGGAAAATTTCGGTAGATTAGCGACTAGACGGGCAGTTCTTGAGTGCTGGATTTGTGCTGCGTATAGGACACTGGCAGCACGACTAATCTAACACTTTTCCAGTTATCTGAGTAGTTTTACTGACTTATTGTCCTCATTATACTCGAACACCGCTTAGACTAGCGAGCAAGGCATTTTACAGGTGCCTAAAAGGCGCTATGTTAAGTTACACCTACGCACATGAATTCCCTGGGTGTAACCTCCACCTTAGATACCTTTATCTTGTAGACTGTCAGACTATTTTGAACCGGACTCTGTGTCTTCAGTTAACTAACTCCGGCACTGCCTTGTTTTGGGGTAGTGCCAGTGCCAAGCCTGGATAAAGGAGGAGGGCGACGGCAACGGCCTTCAATGCTATAAGCTGTCGTTAAACTGAGGAACTACTTATGACACAGCGTCCTTATACACCAGCAACTACGATCAGGCATTTTTTTACCTCATAATATGTTAATCCTTCTAGCTAATGCATTGATTTCTAGTATACTTGACTATTGTCACTAACTTTTTATTGGCATCGTGAAGATAAATCTGCACATAAATATAAAACTAGTTATTGTTCAAAACTTTCTGGCCAGAGCCATACCAAAATCACATAAGCAACGGCAATTGATGCTATAAGATGTCGTTAGACAATGGAAACTACTGCTGCTGATCAGTAATGTCATGAATAAAATATGTATGGAAGTTTGAGAGGTCGATTTGAACGGTCCTGGTAGCCGTCAGATGTTAAACAGCAATGTTAAGATGTAAAATTACTAACTAACCATGTCATAAATCAACCACTATCTTAATTCCGCCACATCCATACTAGGATGGAGCCAGTCCGAAGCCTGGATAAAGGAGGAGGATGACAACACTGTCAAATAATACAGATTTCAGGCGCTTGCGAAACTGCGGAATTCAAACTGAAGAATTCAAGCCGGAGCTCTCGGGAAAGGCGATTACAGTTATTAGGTCCAACATAGGCAAAGCTTCTAGACTGCGCTGCAGCAGTGCGTATACGAGGGTCAGTCAGGTGTCCAAGGGAGGCCGAGCGGAGAGTGCTGCGGCTTGGAACCAAGGAGACCGAAATGCAGAAGTCCCTAAGATATGATGGAGCAGAGCCAACGAGAAAATTACGCATAAGCGTTAGGATCTTGAACTGGATACGCTGCTGAATGGGAAGCCAGTGCAGAGTGTCCCGCATAAAGGAAGTTATATGGCCATACCTGGGACGCCTCCAATAAGACAATATAATATCAAGGTGCAGGAATAATTTATTATAAATATTATATTTTGCTCTGTTTATTAACCTTTTAATCGGTTTATTCGATGTTAGAGACTCCTAATTTTTGTTTAATCTCACCGTCAATACATCTAGCCTTTTAACGATATACATAGCATATGACGTTTGGAAAAGCACTTTCAAATAGTATCAGCGTCTATATGGCGGAAGACTAACGATTAATAATAGTATCCTCTGTTTAATGACATCGTGTGGCTGACGACGCCGTTGACGTGGACGTCTTAAGTTAAACACGCAAATATGAAATCAAAGAAACTATAACTATTTGGAAGAAAATAATTTATATATAACGATGGAAGGAGGTGCTATAAAGGTGTTTAAACTTGCCTAATAATTTATTATAAATATTATATTTTGCTGAGTTTATTAACCTTTTAATCGGTTTATTCGATGTTATAGACTCATAATTTTTGTTTAATCTCACGCAAAACTCCGCAACTGCCTTAAATCGTGGGCCTGGATAAAAGAGGAGTACGACAATGCTGATGAATTCCGTTATAAAAGAGCGTCGTTAAACAGAAAATACAAGCAAATATTGTAGTTTTTTCACTTGTAAGATAACGTAATGTAAGGTCGACGTCAACGGCACTGGCAGTCGCAAGATGTCATTAAACTATGTGAACTACTACTACAGATTATAGTAGCAGTCTAAAACGACGATGAGGTGAGGTAATGTCGACGTCAAAGGCCCTTCCAGTCACAAGATGGCGTTGAATGCAGATCACCAAAAATAAATCAGGAACAGCAATGTAAAAATGCAGTAGAGTATTAATGTAAGATAAATGCAGCTTCAGGGAATATCCCAAAATGTAAGTATAAAACTGACGATCAACTGAAGTCTTTAGCCGAAGTAAAGGTATAATGCTCTGGTTCAATATCTTTAAATCGTACACCTTGATTTTATAAATATTTCATTTCAATCGCTAGGTGTAGTAACGCTACTATATGTTACGTGCAAAAGATGTCGTTAAACTCAGGCTACTAAAGATAACATTTGAACAGAAATATTTAAATACATTAGTGTAATAATGTAATAATGTAAGATGGATGCAGCTTCAGGCTCTCCAAAAAACGATGATAAAATCGACAGTAACGCCCTGATCCCAACTAGAAACTGATGTCTTTATGCATCAACTAATGTCTTGTGTTCTTTTTCGACACCTTTAAATCGAATATTCCGTTATAAATGCCTCATTTTGTACAGTTGTTGGATATCCTAAAGTCTTTAATTGTACAGTGTAAGGCCGAAGTAAACTGCAATGTCATCTAGATGATGTCATGAAGCGCTAAATACTGTTTACGAACATAACCTTCCGCCTTTTATTGAGTCCATTGGCGGATATTGTTATAAAGCGCATTTATTTAGTTAATTGAAAAACTGTTCTAAATGCCGGAAAATCGACTCAACGTTTGATTTTCAACAGGAAGGGAAATAATTGTTGCTTGACAAATTTAATAATATACAGTAGCGGTGTAATGAAATATTACTGTGCGTCAGTAAACATCTGTAATTATTATTTTTATTATTATTATTATTATTACTACCACAACTACTACTACTACTACCACTACTACTACTACTACTACTACTACTACTACTACTGCTACTACTACCACCACCACTACCACAACAACTACTACTACTACTACTACTGCTGCTGCTACTACTACTACTTTCTCAAAATTATATAAATCTGACTTTTTAAAAATCCGTAGACAATTTTTTTGTCGCCTGATATATAACGTGTGGTCGATGTCAATGGCTCTTGTAGCCGTAATATGTCTCTAAACAGTCGATGCTAGAGTCACACACTTTCAAAGATTCCGATCCGGATGCATCAAATCCTAAGCCTTCCCATTCGTCTCAACCTAAACACAATTCGCTTAACAGCTTAACGGTTCCTCTCATCTCTTAATCATTATAATGTTCATTAACTGGACAAAATGAATATTATATAATAACGGAAAAGCGATATAAAGGTGTTTAAGCGCAATCTGATTTAATATTATTTGTTTAACATCATCTTATGAGCAGCCCTAATTTCTATTACCTCAGTTCGGATCATTGAATATCCCGGACAACTTTTGCATTTTTATTTTTCAAAGTTTAACAGTTAGTAGTTAACCTCTTTAAAATTCTTATTTATTACATTTTATTTGTCATGATTAAAATCGAAGCATTTAACCTTTTCCTATATGAAAAAGTTTACGGCTGAGGCGGCCACCTGGTGTCATTAAACATTGGACACTAATTCACATTGCGGAATAAAATACAATGAAAACTTTACAAATGTTTTCCAGTCGACGTCAGCGACCTTTGATGTCATAAGATGTCGTTAAGCATTGGAAACGACAACTATGCGTTAACATATTAAAACAAATAATCAATAATAAATATTATTGTTACTAATTCAATATCTAAACGCAGTTAAGCACTGCAAATTAGTTACAGACAGACGGATGGACAGACAGACAGACAGACAGACGGACGACGGACGGACGAACAGACAAACAGACAGATAGACACAGACAGACGCTCCTCTCGTGAATTAAATTTATTACCAGCTTTATCTGCGTACAGTTGAACTTCAGTCAACTCTCTGATGAAAGCATTGATTAGTCTGTAATCAGCTTTAGTTTACAGGTAGAATTAAGACCTGAAGATATTCCCTTACTGTCTTCATTTGTCCACGTGTGGGCCAGTATGGTCAGTCATACTAAACCGATATGGGAATGTTATCAAATGGGATTCATATGCAGATGAATATTCATGCGTAAGACAACATAATAATTCAGATAAAAATATTGTCCAAAATATAACAAAGCGCAACAGCAACTACAATTCCGAATTTCAGAGACAGTTTATAAAGACAGCCTACATCGTCAGTGTCAGAATACATCTATTGTAATTGTAATCTGATATTTATAAAGCGCCACTTCTAGAATAGACTCATCAGAAGCGCTCCCGACCCGAACCAGTGAGACCACTGGCAAATAATACAGACTTCAGGCGCTTGCGAAACTGCGGAAGAGACAAACTGAGGAATACAATCCGGAGCTCTCGGGAAAGGCGATTCCAGCTATTGGGTCCAACATAGGCAAAGCTTCTAGACTGCGCTGTAGCAGTGCGCATAAGAGGGACAGTCAGAAGTCCAAGGGAGGCCGACCGGAGAGTGCTACGGCCTGGAACCAAGGAGACCGAAATGCAGAAGTCCTTAAGATATCATGGAGCAGATCCAACGAGACAATTACGCATAAGCGTTAGGATCTTGAACTGGATACGCTGCTGAATGGGAAGCCAGTGTAGAGTGTCCCGTACAAAGGAAGTTATATGGCCATACCTGGGGACGCCTCCAATAAGACGGGCAGAAGCATTGAGAACAGACTGAAGCTTGGAAATATTGGCAAGTGAGAGTCCAGCAAAATAGCGTTACCAAAGTCCACCCTGGTGCAGATAAGGGCATGAATTAGAGTAGTAACGGCATGAGAGGAGAGGGAGCGGCGGATGGTACGAAGCTGACGAAGGTGGTAGAAGCATGAGCGGGAGACACTGTTAACATGATCGGTCAAGGAGAGTTCCAGGTCCAGAACAACCCCAAGATCACGGACTTTGGAACAGAATTGAATGTCCGGAAACCTCTGGCGTAAGGATGATGAATCTATCTTTGCCAGCTGAGCACGACCACCAAGCCAGATGAACTGGGTCTTAGCAGAGTTCAGTCGGAGGCGATTGGAGAACATCCAGAGACCAAGGGCAGATGTTGCGTCAAGAATACTCTCAACCAGAGAGGAAGCCGCTCTATCGAAGACTATCCATCCAATGTCTACTGATCGGCAGCCAGTTTCATTTGCTTCCAGTTGCTTTAAGGCTACACATTCTCGATATTTGAAATAAACAGGTTCATGTCTCGTTAATCGCTTTGTTAAAGTCAGTTTACCAATACAGGGGTTGAGTCAGACAGACGACGGTGAGTTTTCCACTTCGACGCTTCATTATTCACAATGCTTAAAGCTCTTTTATACTTCACTTCGTCTTTATCTGTCAGTCCCTGAATATCGCGCTCATCGGCTTCTCTGACTGCTAAACCGATTATAAAGACTCGTTCATTTTCAGCAACCAATCCAAATCGGTTTGCATCTCTTTTTAAGTGTTGTCTTTTATGCCACAATCATTTCATTCAAGTTAAGAACGAAACAAAAGTCAGTTCAACAGAAATCTCGCCACATATTTATGTCCTGACGGCAATTTGTGTCATTGTTTGAAGCAACGGACACATTTAGCAGTAAGTCACACTGAATGTGTTCCGCCTCCAAACAGCTTATATCGAGTAACGTTCTGGACACACTAACGTTTGCCCTTCACAGAGAACTTCGTATCTGAACCTGTGCTGTAGTATCCAAATTTTACGGTATCTTTCGCCTGCCATGGCCGCTGGTATCAACTCAGGCTTAAAGATTCTTGTAGGAAGGGAAAACGCCTGCCATTGTGTCTAATGTAATACCTGTTTAACGACGCTGGGTCATAACAAAGGTTTTTAGTGTCGTTTTCCTCCTTTAACTAGACTTCGGAATGGCACCACCAGACAAAGGCAGTTCCAGAGTTAGCTATTTTGAAACGAAAAACATCGAACAGAGCGATTTAAAAGTGTTTTAAAGTGACCTATTCTTATTTGTAGTCTCGACTGTTTTGACGACATCTTGTGGTTGCCCGTGGCGCTGACAATTACCTCACTTTAAATATAGAGTAGAATACATATGAGTTTGCGATTTAACGAAATGAAGAACACCTATGTATCATCTGGAAAAATTTTATAGGTAAGAAATAGTTGTACAGTATTCGTAATCGTAAACGTAACCTCGAGATATCAACATGCGTCTCGAACGTTTTATTTTATAATATTATGTTTAAATTTTTGTCTCGGATAATCATAAATTATTCATGAAGCAGTAAGCTGAAACATTCTGGCCTTTGGCCAGTCTAAGTGTGTGCAAATAACCAGCACTTCCTCTCAGGCTGAAGACAAATGATTTCGCTACTATGCGCTCAATCTCAACCCTCCAACGGGTACTTGACGACTGCGTTGAACATTTACAGCGACTTGATTTGTGTTACTCGCGTTCCGCATGACGAGTTCGCGTCAATCACGTCTTAATGCAATCCCGATAAATGCAGTGGAACACAACTAACATGCCCAGAAAAGTAAGGCGAACATTGTCTACTGACACAGCGTGGGCTAGAGCCAGAGACGTCAGCCTAAAAACAGTAAGAATTATAAATGGACGCCATCAGTGTCTGGCTGTATACACACCAGTGACATTGAATCATTTGATTCCATAAAATTTACCTACTAGCCTATACCTTTAAACCAGTAGCTACAACGCCTGCGAACATGAATATTCCTAAGCAGGACTAAATAATTAATCAACCATCACTTTTGTCCAAAACACAACCTTCCACAACAGAAACTACAGTTAAGAACTTCACAGCAAGATCAAAGACAACGAACAACGTTGGTGCCAGAATTCATCGATCCAAGACCATCCATGTTAATTGGTCTGCAGAATGGTTCAGCATCAACCAAATTCTTTTGTCTCCACATATTCTCGATATTGAAGTAAACAGTTTTAGGCCACTTTGATCACTTCAATAAAGTCAGTGTAGCCATGGCAAGTGCATGGATTGGTTTAGGCAGACTTTTGTGAGTTCTCCACTTTATCGCTTCATTATTCACAATGCTTGAAGCTCTTACGTACCTGACGTCATATCTAAATAAAGACTCCAACTTGCCATGCTCATCGACTTTTCCGCGTGTTCGTTCAATCGTAAAGATTCGTCCATTTTCACCAATCATTCCTAAACGGACTGCAACTGTTTTAAAGTGTTGTCTTTCTTGCCAAATCATTTCACTGAAGTTAAGAACGAAACACAAGTCTTTGCTCAAAAGTATTGCATAGTTCTCCCATAACAAACTTTGGACAGAAAAGCAAGGACGAGGCAAGGGCGTCGAAAGAAGAGTGCAGGTGCTTTCGATGGGGTTGTACACCTGCACACAATCTAACGGTTTCCAACCTTGACCTGTTCCTCCGAAGACGTAGATTGAGCCATTATAGGCAACACAGGCTGCAAAGTATGTGCCAACCTTCAACTGTCCAACCGTTGTACTCTTTTCGGTCAATGCATTGTAAGCTTCGATGTAGTCCATCACAATGACTTGCCTACTTCCGCCACAGATGTACAATGTTTCGCCTATAAATTCTGAGCAATGTCTTTCTCTTCCGTGAACCAAAGATCCGCATCTTTTCCAACCAGAACCAAAGTTGTATTTCCATATTTCGTTTAAAGTTTGTCCGACTCCTGTGATAAACATTGTGTTTTTGTAAATGGCAGTCCCAGCAAAAGACTTAAGTGTAATAGGCACATCTTTTATGCAAGACTCTGTTTCACTGTGACAATGTAGATTTATCTTGTATATATTATCATCATTGCCAATCCCTACAGCGATGTCTTCCAATTGTCTGGAGTGTTCTGTGCGAGAAATTAACAGACACTTTTAGAGAAATGACGTATAGCGCGAATATACTTAGGTTGTCGCTCATATAATGTACACTTACCAATAAGAGATTTCAGAGATGCGGTGCATATTAAAAGTGACTGAGTATTGGCCGACTGTTAAAAGAAACAGGTTTATTATGGATGTGAAAAGTATTCCTTATTCTTCAAAATGGTTTCGAAATTCCACAAAAGCTGAAGTTTTTATTCACTCAATTTAGCATTCACCCAATTCAATATTCATTCATTTTAATATACATTCTGTTTAGTTTTCGTTAAATTTAGCATTCAATCTTTCTTATATTCATTCAGTTTAGTATTCTACTTTGCAATTACCTTCACAAAAGTCACCACTCCTATGATCCCTCGCTCAGGCGATGGACACATGGCGTGTTAACAAATGTCTGTCTTACTTACTTGCTTGCTTATAAGCCTGGGACATTCAGCTTAGAAACACCGGCTTCGGAGTAAAGTGTCTTCCATCGGTGACAACTTGAATATATTCGATGGCTGAGAACGATACAATGAGATACATAGAATAAAATGCACAGGACGGAAAACAAAGAAGAGCGGATGCTCTAGTTAATATGAGAATGCATTACCATTCATACTACCAATGATGTTTTCATTCGTTATCTCGACATGTTCAGTTGCTTGGAAGGTAACATCAAATGAAACACGCGGACCCATTATGTACTCCTCGTGTTCTTCCTCTAATTCGTCTGCTCTTCGAAGTAATTCATCTTTGCTTCGACAGACTTCGCTCGCTGATCCTTTTGATCTCAATTCATCACAATACCTTGAAAAGCTTTCCAGAATAGTAAAGCGTCTGTCCAGCTCCTCTTCCTCCATCTGAATTTCTTTCAAATGTCGATTCTTTATTTCATCTAACGAACTCAACAAAGATTTAGTGTGTTCGTCTATCATGTCCTTCAGTTCCTTACTTCTTTGAAGAATTTCACTCTCTCTTGCAACTATTTTCTTGAGAAATTCCTCTCCACTTTCCATTTTCTTTCTCTTAGCGAGTAGCTCTCCTGCAAGCGTTGATATGGTGTCAGTGTTACTCTTAATACTTCGACGGAATTCCTCTTCCACTGTAGTTACATCTTTGCAATCATGTGTTCTGTGACTTTCAACGAAACAAGAAACACAAACAACTTTCTTGCAATCAGCGCAGTAGTAGTCTAATACTTTTCCACGATGAATATCACAAATCATCACTTGTAACGACTTTACTACATCTTCTTCTCGAACTTCGCTTCCTATCTTTAGGATTTCGTGAGTTCGAGACATTTTAAACGACTTATGCATCTTGCAGCAACCTTCGCAAAGGTTCTCTCGACAGTTCAAACATCGGATTGTGGCCTCAGGTATTTGTGCTTCAGTGGTATCATTGTTTGCTTTGCAGACATCGCAAGGAGGAGCCATCTTCGACTGATTAAATGCAATTCTCACTTCTATCAAACTACCCATGAAGAAATTTTTCTGTATACCTTCAATTCCATCATTTGAAATAGTGAATTCTTTCCTACAAATTGGACATTGTATTTGATCTCCAGGTTTCTTGTTTGACTTATCGGCCAAGTCTTGTAGGCATTGGAAAAAAAATGTATGAATGCATGGTAGCATTCTTTGATCAGTGAGCGTATTGAGGCAGATGCAACATTTCATTATGTCATTCAGTTTTGTCATGGCACTGCTATTGTCGGCAGCCATTCGGTCGACAGGCTGTATTTTGTTGAAAATTCGCCTATACACAAAAATAAGGAAGAGAACGAACACTGTGAATTCAAGTTGAGCAATCAGTTCATTCAATAGCACACCTGTTTTCGTAATAAATTAGTTTTGCGGCCAACTGTTTTCATGTTGGTATATACGTTTTATAGCTTTCTTTGCTTTCGCTTTCAAAACTGTTTCTGGTATTCTGCGTATATTTCGTGTTTCCTTTTGGCAAAATTTCGGTAGCATGTACTGAAAATGGGTTATTTCTTATATATTACTCTCAATAAGGATGATGATTAGTTTTCAGTAAGATAATGGTTACCTCAGGAAAAGCTCTTTGAAAATCACAAATTCCTCGTCCTTATATTCCTTCGTGAGAAAAATACCCAGAGCTGGCGTGCGGTATGTAGAAGTCCTTCTGTTTTAGTCAAAGGCTGGTTCCCTGATCTTTTAAGTATATAAGGACACCAGCACTATGTGCAGCTAGACTGGTCGCCGTGGCGCAGTTTTCATGGGGCGCATATAAATTTTCAGTGTATTACATTATAATACTTTGTGTTACGGATAGCAGAAAACCTGAAATCTTTTCTTGTACATGATCTCCCTTTTTCTCGTTTTCGTCCCCTTGTGGTCTACGCCGTCGATTGATGCTTGGAGAAAGAGGGTATGATAAGTGGATGATCGCCTTGCCTTACCATCGAACTAAGAGAGACAACATCTACCAGCCCTGATACATAGCTCCTATCATTTCTACCAATGATAACATAAGTTATTTGAACGCGTGAATGGCGTAATGATGATGATGATCATGATGATGATGATGATCATGATGATGATGATCATGATGATGATGATCATGATGATGACGACGATGACGATTCTCTAATGATGTTATAGTGCTGTCGTCTTGATGGTTCACCTCATTCCACAAACGTAATGAAGGTATTCAGAGAGTTCTTTATCCCGAAGAACCGGTAATAAAAGTTGTTAAAAGACGGAACGAAGGAAAAGAGGGAGGAAGGAAGAAAGGAAGGAAGGAATGAAAGAAGGAAGGGTAAAAGGAAGGACAGAATGAAGGAATGAAAGAAGGGAGGGATGAATGAAGTTATTGAGGAAGGAAGGAAGAAAGGAAGGATGAAAGGAAGGAAAGAAGGAAAGATGGTGAAAATAAGAAAGGGAAGAAGGATGAAACGATGAACGGATCAATGAATGAATGAATGAACGAACGAATGATTGAATGGATGATTGACACGATACTTTAATAAATGAATGGATGGATAGATTGGTGAATAAAATTGATAATCATATTTACCTGGAATTTCAGTATCCAACTGAAGAGCCGCATGACTATCAATGGCATCTTTAGAATTCTCTCAAAGTCGACGCTGTTCTCATAAGCTCGATCGCCTTCACTGACAAACACATTACAGCTTTTAATTTCAACCATAAATCATTTATTTAATAATTGTATTCTTCTCTTCACTATAATATTATTCATTAACAAACACATCGCAGTTTTTAATTTTAAAGAAATTTTATTGACTTAATCTTTTTAGCCCACTCTTCACTACATTTATTTGACGCGACTAAGTCAGCCTGGACTCTGAAAAATTGGATTAGTTTAAATTCTATCTGCTTACAGTACTTTGAAAACTGTTTGTCCCTTGTCAGCAAGGAACAGGTTTCCTTTCGTGTTAAATGAAACGTTACGCTGATTTAGTTGTAGGTCTCAGTTGAATGATTTTTACGATTAGCCGACTGAAAAGAACTAAAATTCTTCGAAGATGTTACATACCCCTGAAACGCATGAAAAATAGGCGTACAAACAGTCTGGATATATTATTCAGACAGGAAATAGGTCGATAATTAGCCAGACAGTCCTTAACAAGAGTCGGTTTTCTTAGTAGAGGTGTCATAAGAGCAGTTTTAAAAGCAGAGGGAAAACGGCCTTCACGAAAGGAACAATTAGCCACCGAGCAATGAGGATAGATACTTGTGGGATTTGGAATACTTTACATACCTCGTAATGTGAACCTGACCTATGTTTTCCTGACTTATTCACGTGATTTCTCCAGCAGACTACTCTCTGTAGTTACAATTTCACTTGAATCGGCCATCGGCTTGATGCCTGGACATTATGATAACGACGCTGTATAAGTCACTGAACTAGATTAGAATCTAGTCTTAGCGTGCGAAGCCTAGCCTATACTCTAGTCTAGTATACAGCCCAGTCTAGTCGATCCAAGGCTAGTCTAGTCTAGTAAAGTCTGTTAAATCGATTAGGTAAGGTCGATGTCAACGTCCTTGGCTGCTACGCCATCGTTCTTCTAACATAAGTGTGCTTTTACAGTCATTGCTTTAACAAGTTCACTATGAAACGTCACGCTGATTTAGTTGTAGGCCACAGAGAGAGCTTTATTACTATATGACTAGACATTGGTGCAGCTATAGAACTCTGTCGCCATAATAGAGCCGCCTACTGTCTGATTCTTCTCTTCTCGTGGTTCTCTGCCCTCTAGGCAGGTTCATACGTCCAATGGCGCCATTTTTGGCGTCAACTTCCGTTTAACTCGGGATAATTAGGGATGTGGTCTCCTTTGCCTTCCTCCCGGTGATTTTAACGAGACACCATCTCCATGCGTCGATGAATTCCAACGTCCGTCCTTCAGGCTCTTCGCCCTTGAGCACTCGCATATACCGGCGAGGACTCGGTCGTCCACCACGCACTCCGTATAAACAGGGGGACCTCGTGAAGGTGGCGTGGTGGGCAATTGAGCAGCAGAGGCTATTTGAGACGCTTGCTTACTCAATTTCCAACTTCTCTGATTACAGGCCACATATAGTGCGTTATCACTAGACGCTAATGTCTAAGATCGTTTAATCGACACTAGTTTCTGATTTGTCCAGACATTGCTTTTCGGAAGATTCGTAATTAAGAGATGAGAATGCATCTAGAAGAAAGAAAACAGGCGGAGTATATCAATCGAAAGTGAGTGGAAAAGACTGAGGGAATGAAACGACAGAAAGATGGATGGAATACGTCAGTCGGTGAACCTTTGAATGAATGAATGAATGGATGAATTACAAAACAACAGAGAGAATAGCAAAAACACTTGAACAAACAACATGGACAACATATGAATCGTATGTTATCAAATGTTATATCAGATGATGTATATGTTAATATGTGTCATAAGCTATGTTATATGTTATATGACAACATATATCATATATGTTAATGTTAACATATGATAAGCAGAAAACATGAAAAAGAAGGGACACAGAGTTGAACCGATTGAATGACTGAATGACTCACTGAATTAGTGATTGAATGAACGAACTAACTAACGAACGAATGAATTGACGAATGAACAACTGAATGAGAAAGGAACGGGACGGAAAAAGAAAGAAATGAAAGAACGGAAGGAAGAAAAAACTGCATAAGAACTGAACGAACAAACGAATAAAGTAATGAATAAATGCAGAGGACTATATAAGAATGGATGACATCTGTTGCAATGTGTCGCCGCCTGGTGGTAGTCTGCTCCTGCTCCCACAGATGATATAAATATTGGCATCGACCTTCATTCGAAATAGATTATTAAATTACTCAATTAGTCGACGTCTTAGCTTGAATATAAATTCAGAGAGAGAGAGACAGACAGACAGATAGACAGACAGACAAGCATAGAGAAACAGAATCAGAAAAAGAAACAGACAGACAGAGGCAGAGATAGAGACAGAACCATGAAACAGAGACATAGATTGAGGCAGAGAGACAGAGATATACGGCTAAGTGAGAGTGATAGAGAGAGAGAGCATAGAGAAAAGGAGGTAGTTAAGCAGTAGAGGCTAAATTAGTTCGATAGCACAGAGGGATTGGAAAAGGGGTGAGGAGGATAGACGAAGCAGAGATGGCGAGAGAGAGTCACAATAGTAAGTTAATAGAGTGAGAGATATAGAAAGACAGAGCGAGAATACAGAGAGAGAAAGAGACAGAGAGACAGATACAGATACAGAGAGACAGAGACAGAGAGGCAAAGACAGAGACAGAACTAGAGAGACAGAGAGAGAGAGAAAGAGAAACGGACAAGTGACGCGTGGACTCGATTGGTCATCGCACAATTGAGCATTCGATTGTTACAAGACTAAGAACGAATCGACTCGAGTTCATTCGCTGGATTGAGTGAGTGAATCAGTAAATGAAGGGACGAACGAATGAGCCACCGAACGAATAGAATTTCTGCAAAAACGGCGCCCCATATTCAGTTCGTGACTCAGTTGACCTGACCTGCTTTCAAAGCAGTGTCTTGACGTGTGAATTGGACGAATTTTTTTCTAAAATCCGTGGAACTACGTATTACTACTCTCGAGATTAATGAAATTGTCCGACACCTTTAATTTGCTATCTTCGACATTATTTACTCTTTTAATTTCTTGGTGGTTTATTAGTAGTTCAAATGTTAAACGACGTGTTATGGCATCAAAGGCCGTTGACGTCGCCCTCCTCCTTTATCCAGGCTTGGGCCTGGCACTACCCGACTAAAGGCGCTACATGGTATTGAGATATCATATTCCCTTAAGCAAAAGTCATCGTTAACGGCTCTGGCGGCCACAATAATAAAAATTATCATGATAATTAGAAACGTTTAATGCGCCGGTGTCTAATGCATAAGGCATCAACCAAGCCAAGCCGCAATCAGGTCGATATCCAGAAGGACAGTCCGCACGACAGAAAGGCAGCCTATGGTGGATAAGCATTTTGAAACAGGTCAGTTTTAAGATGAGAACGAAATGACAGAAGCGACTGAGCAGAACGAACAGACACATGAAGGGAGTTTCAAAATACAGGTCCAGCAAGAGTAAAGGCCCCGTTTACCCAGAACAGCTCTAGTCCAAGGAAGAGAATCAGATGACCTTGCAGAATAATGGTAAGTCTGGGGAATAAGTTTTGTGGTTGGCCGCAATTCATTGTTTTATAAACTGTAAGTCCCAATTTGAAAAATCTTTAAGTGAACAGGAAGTCAATGCGAGGTGTCAGTAAACACTGGACACTACTACCAATCGCTTGTAAATCTCCCATCCTTTATTCAAATTGTCTTACACCTTTATTTCGCATTCTTCGACGCTATATATTTTCGCTGATTTCTGTTTGATAGCAGTAAAGGTTCGCTTTGACTTTTTAGGAAGAGGTCGATGTTAATGGTTTTGGCAGCCACAAGTTGCAATTAAACACTGATTTTATACAACAATGCAGACATCTCTATTATATATCTATAATATATTACATTAAATATATATATATATAATATACTGATGTACATAACCTTTACCCTCAATAAAACACCTCCATTGCCTTTAGTAGCTTGGTGTCAGTTCGAAACCTGGATAAAGGAGGAGGATGACGACGCTATTCATCTTCGTTATGACAGAGCGTCGTTAGAGAGAAACTACAACTATACCATGTACTTACTATTATTAGGCCTATATGGAGAAGAACTAGCCATTAATAACAGTATTTACTGTTTAACGACATGCCCTTGATGTCGACATCGTGACTTATGTAATATCTGCCCACGAGGCAACGAACGATTGAACGAAAATGAGTTATATATAAGGATGGATAGAAGCGAAATAAAGGTGTCTATACGTAACCAAAGACTTTCTAGATATGGTCGACAGAAAACTACAAAAGTACTATGTAGTATTAGTAGGCCCTGTATGGAGAAGAACTATCAAATAATAATAGTATCCACTGTTTAATGACATCGTGTGGCTGAAAGGGCGTTGACGTCGACATCTTGACTTATATACGTATTTTCCACAATGTAAATGCGTTTGAACGAAAATGAGACCTATATGATAGTAGAAAGAAGCCAAAAAAAGGTGTCAAAACGTAAGCTAATAATTTTTTTATAGAATCGATCGAAACTTCTACAATACCATGAAGTTTTAGTAGGAATATATGGAGGAGAACTAACGATTAATTATAGTATCCACTGTTTAATGTCATCGTGTGGCTTGAAGTCGACATCTTGACTTACACATGCGAGAGTATTAGCTTCCAGTGTTTCTCTAAATCTAATTGCATCAAAAGCCGTTGACATCGACTGGAGAAACTTTGTACAGTTTTCATAATAAATATTATGCAATCGATTTGTTATTAGCAACTGAACTAAACTAAGAAATTTATAACGGTGGAAAGGAGCAATAATTCATAATAAATTAATATTATAATTCAGCTCTAGTAATGTACCTTTAAATAGCTTCTTTCAGTGACATATAATTATATCTTCTCACTCGGCCACTGCATTATTTTAGAAGGGTAGTGCCAGTCCGAAGCGTGGATAAAGGAGGAGGGCGACGTCAACGGCCTTTGATGCCATAAGATGTCGTTAAACACTGGAACTACTACTTCTCTACCACAGGGCAGGTTCGAACGTCCAGTGGCGCCATTCCTGACGTTGTTGGCCCTCCTCCTTCAGTCTACCATATCCGTCCTCCATCATACAGTCTAGTAGCATTTGTCTCGGCCTTCCTCTGCTTTTCATTCCTAAATATTATTATTTTAATCTCCCCATAACTCCGCCACTGCCGTACTAGGGTAGTGCCCGTCCCAAGCCTGGATGAAGGAGGAGGATAGGGTCGCTAATCGTCTTCGTTATGAAACAGCGTCGCTAGATAGAAATTACTACAATACTATGTATTATTAGTAGAACCTGTGTGGAGGAGAACTAGCGGTTAGTAATAGTTTCCACATCGTGTGGCGTCGACATCTTAGCTTACTTATGGTTTTAATGCAATACTTGAAGTACTACCAATAATATTTATTTGCGTTTAGATACCTTTATCTTGCTTTTATCATGGTTATGTAGGGCCTGCCAGTCCTAGGGAGAAGCGGTAGTATACGAAAAGCCTATTGATCAAGAAATGTACGGTCGACTTCAAAGGCCCTGGCAGCCATCAGATGTCGTTAATTAAACAATGGAACTACTGAGCACCTACCACTGTTTTAACTCCGCCATTTCCTTACTCGTGTGGTTCCAGTCGGAAGCCTGGATAAAGGAGAAGGATGGCGACGCTAATCATCTTCATTTTGATAAAGCGTCGCTTGGCAAAATCTACTACAATACCATTATACCACATATTAGTAGACCAATGTTAAATGACATCGTGTGCCCGACAGGGCCGTTGACGTCGACATCTTTAACTTACACAAGCTCTTAGTGGTAGTAGCTTCCGGTGATAACGGCACGTATGACATCAAAGGCATTTCACGTCGATTGGAAAATTTTTAACGGTCTTCGTTCATATAACTTGTCATATCGATTGAGCGAAAACGAGAAATATATAACGATGCAAAGAAACGATATAAAGGTGTCTAGACGTAAACTAATAATGCCTTATAAATATCGTATTTAACTCTGATAATCTACTTTAAGTCGCTTTTCTCGACGCTAAATACCCCTAATTTCGTTTAATCTCTCGCCAGACAGCGCCACTGCTATTATTTGGGTGTTGCCAGTCCGAAGCCCGGATAAAGGAGAAGGACGATGCTAATCATCTTCGGTATGACACAATGTGGTTAAAAGATATTACTCTTCAAAGCTAACACAGTCCAATGCACGAGTTTTAGTATAGCATTATCTAGATACTTGAGTTATGTGAACGATCACTAAAAAGCAATACTTGTCGATTGCCTGGTTTCAGAAATATTGGAACTATCTATCAGATGAAATGAGCAGTGAAATTAGATAATTTTAAAAGAGATTTAAGAAACTCATTGTTGTTAAAGAGCCCTTCCATTGGCGGTTTTGTTTTACATTTTACATTTACATTTTGTAAGCCTCTTCAATTATTGTTTTCGATTCGTCAATAATTTAAATGACTTTATCATTGCGGTTTTCATTATTATTGTAATTATGAGAAAATGAGAAATATATAACGATGGAGAAAAGCGTTATAAAGGTCTATAAAAGTACCCTAATAATCTATTATAAATATTATACGTAACTCTGTTTATAAGTCTCAAAATCGCTTTCTCGACGCTCAATACTCCTCCTACTCCTCATCCTTCTCCTCCACCTCCTCATCCTTCTCCCTCTCCTCCTTCTCCTCCTACTACTACTAGTATAACAACTACTACTACTGCTACACAAGATACGGTCGAAGTCAACGGCCCTGGAAGCGGTGTATTGTACTTTAACACTTGATATGCTTCTTCTTTGTCTTGTGGACTGACCTTCTGGATATTGACCTCATTGTGGCTTGGCTTTGATGCGCCATCGGTTGATGCCTTGCCTTGTTCAATAGACACCGGCGCATCAGAAGTTGCTAATTATTCTTATTTATTATTATTATTATTATTATTATTATTATTATTATTATTATTATTATTATTATTATTATTATTATTATTAGTAGTAGTAGTAGTAGTAGTAGTAGTAGTAGTAGTAGTAGTAGTAGTAGTAGTAGTATTGCTAATGAAATACAGGCGACTGTTTACACACCTTTTAATCACTTTTAGCAGCAATACATATTGCTCGTTCAAGGAAAGGTTCAAAGGGTCAGCTGCCATTGCTTTCTTTGGGGGTAGTGCCAGTCCCAAGCCAGGATAAAGGAGGAGGGCGACGTCAACGCCTTTTGATGACTTAAAATGTCGTTAAACGGAGGAACTACTACTTGGTTAATGTCAGATAGAGAGATGGATTAAAATGCCTGATATGCACTGAAAACTGTACATTTTTTTTCCAATTGACGACAACGGCCTTTGATGTCAAAAGATGTCGTTAAGCATTGGACACCACTAATGACCAGTTTTTGGTTCAAAATCATCTCACTAAGACGACGTCGTTAAATTACCGATGTCAAAACAGGTTCATTTCTTAGTCGAAACACCTCGTTATGTCTGCGTCTTTAAATGTGAAATTGAATTGAAACGGTCGAGAGATTAAATCAAATTGTCCACACCTTTAATTCACTTCCTTCAACGTTATATTTTTTCTTGATTTTCTTTGGTTTGGGGGTAACTCCGCCACTGCCTTGTTTGGGATAGTGCCAGTCCCAAACCTGGTTAAGGAGGAGGGCGACGGCAACGGCCTTTGATGCCATAAGCTGTCGTTAAACTGAGGAACTACTACTACTTGTTTGAGAGTAGTGCCAGTCTCAAGCCTGGATAAAGGAGGAGGGCGACGGCAACGGTCTTTGATGTAATAAGCTGTCGTTAAACTGCGGAACGACTACAATGCTCCTGTAACTGACAAATTAAAACTCCACACTGAGCTGCATTCAACAAATGTCATAAAATAACTGGCGTGTAAAGAAAGACAACCAAAATATCCGGAATTCTACTGTTCTCGCTGTAACGTAAATCTTCGAATTTTCTCAGAGCAACACAAAAGCTGTGTCACGGAGACCAATCAAGTCAGCCACAGTTAAAATCTTTTCAGGATTAGGGCACCAGTCTTCGTCTAATAATGAGTGACATTTTCTCGCCAGCTTTTGATTGTGTTCAGACAGGAGAATTTAAGGTATAGGAATTTTCAAACAGCTATTCCGGAGGTAACCATTATCTTCTTGCTTAGTAGAAGGCACTCGGAATGATAGAAATATGAAATAGCTCTCGTTAGATTATAAATTGTAGAAATGTGTGACGTCTAACTATAAAATATGGTCCATAGGACTAGCATACTGGGGAATTCAAGAGCAGTTTCGAAAGCGAAAGCAAGCACTCTTATGAAAATCGTATAAATATACACAGAGCAATTCGGAAGCATTACTAAATTTTGAACTATTAAGGTGGAAACCCTATTATTTTTTTCTTGCATTAAACTCCATTGATTGTTGAGGATGAAAACCTATTATTTTTTTCTTGTAACATTGTTTATTAAATTGCCCCAATGTAAACTGAATGATTATGGCATATGTTAATATAATAAAATACATTTTTATTGGAATGAAATTCATTTTTTGAAAGTATATTTACAAAGAGAAACTATTGTAATTGATTACTTAGTGTTTTTATTATACATTTAATCAAACCTTTTGTTTAGACCATACTCTCTCTCGCTCAATTGGTTCTTTTGTACTTGCACACTTATTTCTCTATGAATGAAACAAAGATGGCAGGGCGTAACAGTGACAACGTAAAACAGAACTTCAGTGGGTCATCAGAGTAAATCTTGGCAATCAAAAGATTGAAAAACTTCATGGCAGAAAACAGTCGTCAAGCAAGCCTCAGGACAACAGAAAACCGCAGATGTCATGCACAGTGCTCTTGGTCCAACCAGATTTGCTGCCAAAAATGTTGACAGCCTTCCAACTATTTATGAGAAGTCCTATCCTAAAAGAAAAAATACTAAAGTGGACAAATAAGGAAGCCAGCGCCATCTATGGCGAAACATGGAATGATATTTCTGATAAGGAGCTGCTGTGTTTTTAGGGTTTTCTAACTTGGTTGGCGTGTACAAGTCAAGAAATGAAGCAGTACAGAAGATGTGGAGTTCAGGTGATGTGCGTCCAGTTTTCAGCAACAGCATGGCTAGAAATCGATTCCAGAAGATATCACGTGCCCTAAGATTTGATGATGTGGCGGGCAGAAGGGAACGTCAAGATCCTGACAAACTTGCACCTATACGAAGAGTATTTGACATGTGGGAAAAACGCTACAGGATTCTTTTGAACCAGATGAAAATGTCACAGTTGATGAACACTTGCTGACATATCGTGGGCGAATACCATTCAAATACTATATCCCAAGTAAGCCTGGCAAGTATGGAATCAAGCTCTGGATGCTTTGTGACAGCATTACCACTTATGTCGATCGCCTGCAGGTGTACACCGGAAGACAGTAAGGTCAGGACAGGGAACAAAATCAAGGAGAACGTGTTGTCCATGACCTGACCAGCAACATGCAAGGTTCTGATAGAAATATCACAGCTGACAACTTTTTCACCAGTCTTAGTCTAGCGCAGAAGCTGTCCAAAAAAGACGACTCTGCTCGGCACCATCCGGAAAAAAAGAAAGGAACTTCCTCCAGAGCCCCATAAACGCAAAGGGTCGCGAAGCACTATCTTCCATCTTTGCCTTATGAGATGATGCCACACTTGTTTCATACTGTCCAAAGTTCTCCTCAGCAGCCTGCACGACCAAGCCGAGATTGATAACAACCACCCTGGAGAAAACCACTAATGATCCTGGACTATAATGCATCCAAAGGTGGTGTTGACATTTTCTAGTGGCGTCTCCTGTGCTTTGTGTGAACATGCCATTGTGGATTTAGTGCAATCCAGACAACAAATGTGTCAAGGGCACTAATGTCCAACATGTTGCAGAATAATGCCATGGGCCAACGTATTGTCATTCGTTTTGTTGCGTACATACGAAGGCGTAACTGGACAAAATACTGTTGCTGAACAACCTATGCCTATGTCATCAGGTAAACCTGCCAAGAAACGGGCTCGCTGTGACTACTGCCCAAGGGAAAAAGACAAAAAGACACACATTTGTTGTGCTGAATGCGGGCGTACTGCTTGCAAAGAGCATTCAAAGAACATTTACACCAGCTGCAAGCCGTGACTCTGACGTTGTTTAAAAAATCTGAAATTTATATGTTTGTTATTTCTTGACAAATTCTTGACAAACATTGCTTCCAAATATAATAATATCAGTGAATAAACTATACATTTTAAATTTAAGCTTTATTCTTATTAACTAGTTTCTGAATTGAAACCAAAACTGCCCAAGTTTACATTGGGGTCGTTTTTCACCCCAGTGGTATTCAGTGGTTGCAAAAATTTCTGGTAATTCGGGGATTGCGTATGGTTTTCAGCATATCCGCCTAAAGATAGAATGGCTGCCGAAAAGAACCGTGCGATGATTCAACTGAATGACATGATGGAATGTTGTATCTGCCTCAAGATATTCACTGATCCAAGAATACTCCCCTGCATTCATACGTTTTGTTTCCAGTGTTTACAAGACTTGGCCGAAAAGTCAAACAAGAAACCTGGAGATCAAATTCAATGTCCAGTTTGTAGGAAAGAATTCACTATTCCAAGCGACGGAATTCAAGGGATACAGAAAAATTTCTTCATGTCTAGTTTGATACAAGTGAGAAATACATTAAATCAGCCGACGACGGTTCTTCTTTGCGATGTCTGCACAACAAACAATGACAACACTGAACCACAAATATCTGAAGCTACAATGCGATGTCTAGTTTGTCACGAAAACTTTTGTCAAGGTTGCTGCAAGATGCATAAGTCGTTTAAAATGTCTCGAACTCACGAAATCCTGAAGATAGGAAGCGAGGTTGGAGAAGAAGAGATTGTAAAGTCGTTACAAGTGATGAATTGTGATATTCATCGTGGAAAAATGTTAGACTACTATTGCGCTGAATGCAAGAAAGTTGTTTGCGTGTCTTGTTTCGTTGAAAGTCACAAAACACACGACTGCAAAGATGTAAATACAGTGGAAGAGGAATTCCGTCAAAGTATTAAGAGCAACTCTGACACAATATCAACGCTTGCTGGAGAGTTACTGCTGAAAAGAAAGAAAATGGAAAGTGGAGAGGAATTTCTCAAGAAAATAGCTAAAAGAGAGAGTGAAATTTTGCAAAGAAGTAAGGAGCTGAAAGACATGATAGACGAACACACTGAATCCTTGTTGAGTTCGTTAGATGAAATAAAGAATCGACATTTGAAAGAAATTCAGACGGAGGAAGAGGAACTGGACAGCCGATTTTCACTTTTGGAGAGCTTTTCAAAGTATTGTGATGAAATCAGATCAAAAGGATCAGCGAGCGAAGTCTGTCGAAGCAAAGATGAATTACTTCGAAGAGCAGATGAGTTAGAGGAAGACCACGAAGCGTATATTATGCGCCCACGTGTTTCATTTGATGTTACCTTCCAGGCGACTGAGTCTGATAATTTCCCAAAGACAGCGAATGGAAATATCGTTGGAAGTGTTAACGGTAATTCCCTTTTATATTACCTAGAACATCCGTTTTTCTTGAACTGTTTTCAGACAAATGATTTTAACGTTTCTCATTGCATTGTTCTCTAATATATGATGTATTTAAGTTGCTTTCGATTAAAGAAATTATACAGCGAAGCCCGCATTGCGAGGGTGAATGCAGAAGGTTTATGATTAAAAATTGCAACTTTTATAAAGGAAATTACAAAGTCGAATTCTAAAGGAAAAAAAATATAAAATTGATTAAAAAATAAATGGAATGAATGCTAAATTCGACTTGTTTCGCATTTCAAAACCATTTCGAGTTCCTTAGTAAAGCTCTTTTTTTATAGAGTCAGCCCGCAGTCAACTACTCGTATTTTGCACCGCGTTTTGAATCTCTTATTAGTAAGTGCATAACAAATGAGCGGCGACCTAAGTCTATTGACTCTGTAGGTTATTCTAGTTTTCTTATTTCACTAAAAGCGACTTTTAAATTTTCGCATAGGAAACGTCGAACAAATGGAAGACGCTTGTGTATTGATTGGTGGACACAATGAAATATATAAGATAAACCTGAGTCGTCCCAGTGAAACAGCGTCTGGCATACAAAACCTGCCCACAAAAACGGTGCAGTATTTTGCTGCATCTGCCGTCTACAACAACACAATGTTTATCACAGGATTCGGAGAAACATTAAACGAAATATGGAAATACAACTTTGCCTCTGATTGGAAGAGATGCGGGTCTTCACTTCAAGGAAGAGAAAATCACTGTGCAGAATTCATGGACGAAACGTTGTACATATTTGGTGGAAGTAGGCAAGGCATTGTGATGGACAGCATCGAATCTTACCATGCAGTGACCGAAAAGAGTGCAACGGCTGGACAGTTGATGTTTGGCTCCAGTTGTGCAGCCTGTGTTGCATACAGTGGCTTAATCTATGTCTTTGCAGGAGTGAATAACGAGAAAGAAAAGTTAAATTGTGTACAAGTGTATAGCCCCGTCGGAAACATGTGCACACTTCTTTCAACCCCAATGCCTCTTCGTTGCTTATGCGAGCGAGCCCTGTTATGGGATACATATGCTATATTGCAACTCCCTCACATGTTTTTAGTTTTTGACATAGACAAGAAAATCTGGCAAGAAAGAAAACAGTTCGAAACATATGCATCCTTCTCTGGAATGGTTCTTGAAAATGAACGAATCTTCATATTCGGTGGTTCACTCAGAGAAGCTGACGCGCAAGGTAATATGCAATGGATTCATAATAACGTCGTGAAGTACGTGAGAGCCTCCAGCATTGTTAATAATGAAGCGGCAAAGTGGAAAACTCACAGTCATCTGCCTACATCAGTCAATTTAATCGCAGCCGCAGAGCTAATTATAGTGAAGTAACTAACGAAGCTTGAAGCAGTTTTTTTTTAAATCAAGCTGCAGTTCACGTTGTATGCCAATGCATAAGATGACAGTCCAGAAACTCTGATCATGGCTGGATTGAACAGATTTGGCAAGAAAGTAAAACAGTTTAAAACATATGCAGACTTCGCTGAAAATGAACGAATCTTTATGACCAGTGGGCACTCGGAGAAGCTGAAGAGCATGACATTTTCGGTTTGTATACGAAATCGACGTGAAGTGCATAAGAGCATCAAGCACTGTGGAAAATGAATCGAGGAAGTGGAGAACTCACAGTCCTCTGCGTCAGCAAATCCATGTGCTTACCGTTGCTAATTTCAGATTAGTAAAGTGATCAACGTTGCCTGAACTAGTTTTGAATAAAAACCAGAATATGTTGGTTCTTGAAGTACCTAAAAGTAAATGAAACTGGCTGATCCCTTCTGCAGATCTTGCACTGACGTAGGCTGTCTTTATAAGTTGTCTCTTATTTCTGAACAATTGTAATTGTTTTTGTGGTTTGCATTAATTTGGAAAAAAGTGATAGTTGAATAAATTATGGTGTCTTATTTCGTCTGCTGCGAATAAATTAGTTTACACGATTTGAAAAGCTTTCTAGCCAAAAGTTGAAACTTAATTGCATACATTCGGTTGTTTGCAATAAAAGATGTAGAGTGCAATGTGATTATTTATAAGTATATATATATATATATATATACAATTTTGACTTCACATCAACTGTACTTGCTTGGCCGTTACGTACACTAATAGCATCACCTGTTCTATTAGTTGCAGGAAATTAGATACCAAGAATTTACACAGTTATCGAAAAGATTTTGAAAGTAAAGATTGACATTATATTTATTTATTTATATTTATGGAAAAGATAGGTCTTAATGACCTAGATGGCCTAAATGGCCGAAACGTAATAATGACTGGGTCGGCCTTAATGACTTGATCAGGAGTAAATAACAAACAAAGTTAAAACAAAGTTAAACAAAATTAAACTCTCGTTGTTGATATGTTTAGACAGCAGTTCTTGAGTGCTGGATTTGTGCTGCGTATAGGACACTGGCAGGCACGACTAATCTAACACTTTTCCAGTTATCTGAGTAGTTTTTCTGACTTATTGTCCTCATTATACTCGAACACCGCTTAGACTAGCGAGCACGGCATTTTTACAGGTGCCTAAAAGGCGCTATGTTAAGTTCTACCTGCGCACATGTATTCCCTGGGTGTAACCTCCACCTTATATACCTTTATCTTGTGGACTATCTGACTATTTTGAATTGAATTCTGTGTCTTCAGTTAGCTAACTCCGCCGCTGGCTTTAGTTGAGTGGTGCCAGTCCCAAGCCTGGATAAAGGTGGAGGGCGACGTCAACAGGCTTTCGTGCTATAAGATGTCGTTAAGCATTGGAAACTACTACTTCGTTCAATCGTGGATATCATAACATGTTGTTAAGCATTGGAAATATTATTGCTAATCGTTACGTCAGCCCACACTATTCTTCTTACGAGCGTAAATTACTGTGAAAACTATACATCTTTCCGCTTAACGACAAGGTCTTTGATGCCATTAAACTGTCGTTAAACTGTGGGAACTACCGTTGTTCGGATGGTGCCACTCGACAGCCAAGTTAAATTTGGGAATAGTGCTAATTTAAAAAAAAAATCTAAATTTAGAAAAAGTCGACGTCAACGGCGCTGGAAACCACCAGACGTAGTAAAACACTAATACTAATAAAATATATTATGTTCACCTTAGACACCTTTATATCGTTGCTTCTCGTGGTTATAATAATGACACTTATTCTCGTTATTACAGCGTCACTACCTTGTTTTTGGGTAGTGCCAGTCCCAAGCCTGGATAAAGGAGGGGGGCGACGGCAACGGCCTTTGATGCCATAAGCTGTCGTTAAACTGAGGAACTACTACTTATGACAGCGTCCTTATACACCAGCAACTACGATCAGGCATTTTTTTACATCATAATATCTTAATTCTTCTAGCTAATGCATTGATTTCTAGTATACTTGACTATTGTCAGTAACTTCTTATTGGCATCATAAAGATAAATCTGCACATAAATATTAAACTGCTTATTGTTCAAAACTTTCAGGCCAGAGCCATACCAAAATCACATAAGCAACGGCATTTGATGCTGTATAAGATGTCGTTAGACAATGAAACTACTGCTGCTGATCAGTAATGTCACGAATAAAGTATGTATGAAAGTTTAAGAGGTCGATTTGAACGGTCCTGGTAGCCGTCAGATGTTAAACAGCAATGTTGAGATGTAAAATTACTAACTAACCATGTCATAGATCCACCACTATCTTAATTCCGCCACATCCATACTAGGATGGAGCCAGTCCGAAGCCTGGATAAAGGAGGAGGATGACGACGCTGTCTCTCGGCTTGACTTTTGGATCTTGACCTGGAACAGAACCCTTTTGCCCATTGATTTTGTTTTGACTGAACGCCCGTGAATAAGCTGGTGCCCGCGGCGCGGCTTTCGTTGGGTGCTGTAGAAATCTTGGAATTACGATTACGATTACGACGCCAGTCATCTGCGTGTTCTCACAGCGTCGCTAAACCGAAACTACTACGCTGTCATATAGTATTAGTAGGCCTATATGGAGGAGAAGTAGCCACTGTTAAACGACATCGTGTGTCTCGCAGGGCCACTGACATCGACATCTTAACTTACAAACGCGATATGTAGTAGTTTCCAGTGTTTAACGACATTGTAAGGCATCAAAGGCCCTCCTCCTTTATCCGGGCTTCGGACTTGCGCTACCCGAGTAACGTCAGTAGCGTAGTTACCGTTGAACGAAATGAGGCTTATATAATATTGAAACTAAACCATATAAAGGTGTCTAAAAGAAATTTAAGAAAGTCATTGTTGTTGAAAACACTGTACTGTGAGCAACGACCCATAGTCGAGTTTTTCAAAGAGTTGTCTGCGCTACCGAATAAGTCAAGTGAAAGGAGTCATCCAGAGGTAATTTGTTAAGAACAATAAGGATGTTAGAAGACCAGAGAGTAAAGAAAACAGAGGAACCGCTATTGTGAGCTGTGCTTAGGTTGAGACAAATAGGAAGATGGAGGATTTGATGAATCAGGGTAAGATTTCTTCAAAAAGGTGGGACCCCTCGTCCAGTGTATGGATGCCAGAGGCGGTGACGTTGACCATGCATACATTACATATCAAAACCTGAAAACATCCCATCATTTGAACGAATTGCAGGTTTTTAAAATAATTGGAAGAAACAACGATATAAAGGTGTCTAAGACTAGCACAATATATTTTATTCGTATTAGAGTTTTGCGACATCTTTTGAAAGCCAGAGCCGCTGACCATATCGACCACACTGAATGAGGAAAATTTGCTATTAATTGAAAACAAGGAGTACGATAATAACTACGAGAAGGACCGATGTCAATGTGTCTAAGCGTAACCTACAATATTTCTTAGAATTAGAGGTTATTTATCTTAGGATTGCCAGGTCCGTTAAAGTCGACATTAGAGTACCTCCTGCAATTGAACGTTACTAACTTAGGAATGAAAGTAGGAGTTCCTATGTTTAACGACAGCTTATGGCATCAAAGGCCGTTGCCGTCGCCCTCCTCCTTTGTCCAGGCTTAGGAATGGCACTACCCCCACCAAGGCAGTGGCGGAGTTAGGAATTAAATGAAATTAAGGATTATTTATTATGACTCCATGAGACAACGATATGAAGGTGTCTAAGCGTAACTGGATGTTTTCAGTATTAATAATTGTAATTGTAAATGTAATCTGACATTTATATAAGCGCCACTTCAAGAATAGACTCATCACAGGCGCTTCCGACCCGAACCAGTGAGACCACTGTCAAATAATACAGACTTCAGGCGCTTGCGAAACTGCGTAAGGGACAAACTGAGGAACTCAAGCTGGAGCTCTCGGGAAATAATAGGGACCTGAATAGTAAAGTTGAGAATTTTTCAAGCGCCATTTTAAAGCGATGCCCAGGGCATAAGCCAATTCACAAGCGCTGCGTCAAGAAGGAGGAGTTGTTCAGAGAAATCATGCGAACAACAACATGAGGAGGTGAGAATACCAGAAATGAAAGTAGAAGAGGAGCTGTTACTAGTGAGTTGTGTAGTAGTAGTTGCTCAGTTTAACGACATTTTTGGCATCAAAGGCCGTTTACGTCTCCCTCCTCCTTTATCCAGGCTTGGGACTGGCACTACCCCCAAACAAGGCAGTGGCGTATTTAGTTGCTTGGGTCCAGACGTCTATTTATATAACATTGAGGAAACGATATAAAGGTGTCTCTGCGTATCATGATTTTTTTATTAGTATTAATGTTCAGCGTCATCTTATGACTGGAGAGCCATTTACGTCCACCTTTTCCTAACTTACATTTTCTTAACCAATTACCCTTGTCACAAATTTCAGCGACTACAAGAAGTCATCTAAAGCTGGTTGAATATTAATATAAAGTGTCTAACGAAATCTTTTGGCTGCCAGGACCATTAAAGTAGATCTTACCTACTTTCCCATGCTTAAACAAAGATTTTTTATTCTACACATGTGGTTGAGACCTACAATGCCGAAAATTACATTTTAACTTATGTAACCCAGAGAATACTCTAAGCAACAATCGATATCAGTGACCACTGAGGACGCCAACATTTATATTTATTGTCGTTACAATTTGTAATTTAACGCAATTGTACGCCATGTGACGTGTGGAAAAGCAACTTCAAAGTATCGCTTCGTAGTCTACTATTATCCGTCCCAGTTTCTTACCACCACATGGGGTGTTAGACTTCATATTAAAAAAGACGAATTCTTATGAGGTTTAAATAAAATCTGTAGAAGAGATTTGTCTTAACCTTAGTCTTGCTTTTATAATTACCACCGAAACAATTAGCAATTTAACAAAAATTACAATTAAAAACGATTGGAAAAGCAATTTAAATGTGTCTCAGCGAAGCCAAATATTATACTACCCAGTTTCTTGCGACTTTTAGTCAACCTCGTACAGAAACGAATTCTTATGGCTGCCAGGTTCATTCATCCAGACCATACGTTACATAAAGAATATAAAAATTTACGTTATTTAACGAAATTGGGGAATAGATTATCACCATCATCGTTGTGGTCGTCGTGGTCTTCGTCGTCGTCGTCATCATCATCATCATCATTATCACCATCATCATAATCATCATAATAATAATCACCATCATCATCATCATCATCATCATCATCATCATCATCATCATCATCATCATCATCATCATCATGACCACCAACACCGCCATCATCATAATTATGTTGACTACCGCCAGCAATAATACAACGACCACTATCAGAGTAATTGTTTTCGTCCTAACTGTGATCAGAATAATATCCTCTTCGTTATCATTAGTCATACAATACTACAATTCACTCTAAAGTCAATTTGAATGTCTTTGATAGAACAAATTATGATTCTAATTTTGTTGTTTGGTCCTAAGCTCGTTTGGAGTCAGAGAAAAAGCGTTCAGTTGGCTTGAATCCTACATGAAGGGGCGCACGCAATCTGTCCACTTGGCGGATGAGGTGACATCACCTAGGCTGGTCACCTGTGGCGTTCCACAAGGTTCAGTCCTGGACCCCCTCCTCTTCTTATTGTACACGGCCGATGTGGAGAGAATTATACAAGCGCATGGACTTCTTCACCAGTGCTATGGGGATGATACACAGCTTAACTTCTTCTGTGAGCCAACAGAAACCGCTGAGCTGAAACAGAGAGTGATGCTGTGTATCGAGCGCATTTCGGAGTGGATGGCGTTCAACCGTCTCAGACTTAATCCGTCAAAGTCTGAATTCCTATGGTGCACAACCCTCCGACGTCGCCATCTACTCGACGACAGTACCTTTGCCCTCAGTGATGCCGAAGTTCGACCAGCTGACACCATTCGCAACCTTGGGGTCCACTTTGAAAGCTGCTTGACCATGTCGGCCCATGTGAATCAACTTGTACGAGGTTGCTTCTATCAGCTGCGTCGCATTAAATCGATCCGCAGATTCATTCCCACCTCAACCGATGTCACTCTGGTCAACAGCTTCATAGTCTCCAGGGTTGACTACTGCAATAGCCTGCTGGCAGGTCTGCCGATTTGTCAGCTAGAGCGGATACAGTCAGTGCTAAACTCTGCTGCCCGCCCCATCTGTGGTCGGACACCATTCAATCACATGACTGATCTGCTGCGCGACGACCTACGCTGGTTGCGAGTTCCTCAGCGGATCACCAACAAACTATGCCTAATTACATTACAAGGCTCTTAATGGTCTTCTACCAGACTATATATCCGACTTCTGTATTCGAACAGCCGACAACCAGAACACATATCGGCTACGGTCCTCATCGAGGAATCAACTGCATGTCCCGCGGTCTTCACGAAGTTCGGCGAACGTTCCTTCACTGTCGCCGGACCCACTGCGTGGAACAGTCTTCCTGACAATGTGACGAATGCCCCATCGCTGGACACATTCAAGTCACGACTCAAGACATATCTTTTTAAGATATCTTTTGACTGTAGTTGATTTTTGAACCCATGTACAGCACCCTTTTCTTCGGCCTCGGCTGTGTTATTATTATTATTATTATTATTATTATTATTATTATTATTATTATTATTATTATTATTATTATTATTATTATTATTATTATTATAATCTGATAATCGATTATATCATTTACACGAAGGCCAAAATATTTGATTTGGTTAGATAACATCAAATCGTATACTGAATTATCGTTCAACCAGTTATGACAAGAGACAAGGGACAGAAGCAGAGAGAGAGAGAGAGTGAGACAGACAGACAGACAGACAGACAGAGACAGAGACAGAGACAGAGAGACAGAGACAAGGCGACAGACAGAGACAGAGACAGACAGAGAGACAGAGATACTGAGGGAGACAGAGAGACAGAGAGAGACAGAGAGAGAGAGGGATAGGTAGCAGGGTCGTCCGGGGTGCAGTCAATCCTCGGCTCGCGGATAGCTGAAGACGAGGCAAGACAGGGCAAACTTAACCTAATAATGTTATTAATATTGGTAGTAACTTATTGTTAGATTGTTTGACGATATCTTGTGGCTGAGAGAGAGACCGAGAGAGAGAGAGAGAGAGAGAGAGAGAGAGAGAGAGAGAGAGAGAGAGAGAGAGAGAGAGAGGAAGGAAGGGAGGGAGAGGGAGAGAGATGGAGAGAGAGAGAACCGTCGATGTCGACCTTATCCACTAATTGGGTCGTTGAACCTATAATTGTTGTAGTTTCCAATGTTTAACGACATCTTATGGCTGCAATGCCTGTTGACGTCAATCTTACATTACCTTGCCAAATATCTTCCTTAAAGTGAAGTTATTAATAGTAGATTAAGTGTTTAACGACATCTTATGGCATCAAAGGCGTTGACATTGCCCTCCTCCTTTATCCGGGTTTCGGACTGGCGCTACCCAACAAAAGGAAGTGGCGAAGTTAAATAAAAGCGATTTAAAGGTGTACAAGCGTAGCCTGATTATATATTAGATAGCTGTTGATGCTGACCTCATACATTACATATGAAATAAACTAATTTAAATAACCATCTCTTAAACGAAAGTAAGGATTACCAAAATAATTGCGAAAAATATCGATCTAAAAGTGTCTAAGCATTGCATAACATATTTAATTAATTTTAGTGTTTAACGACATCTTATGGTTGCCAGAGCCGTTTACATCGACAACACGAAGCGTAATCCAAGCAAATAGCAAGGAACGTTAGGACTAAAATTGTAACTAAGCGAATCATCGATATAAAGGTGCTTAAGTCTAACACGATATTTTATTAGAATTACTGCATATTTATCTTATGCTGTTGACGTCGACCACATGCAACATATCTGCAGACCGTGGTTTTTTTTATCGATTTAACGAAATAAGTTTTATATAACACTAAAAAAATTGATATAAAGGTGTCTAAGCGTGACCTGATATATTTTATTAGTATTGGTGTTTAACGACATATTACGGATGCCGGAGACCATATCGTCGACCTTTTCATAATTTACATTTTATGAACCATTTGCATTTATTCCAAATTTAAGCGCTTAAATGAAGTCATATAAAATTGTTTTAATATGGAGTGTTTAATCGCCATTTAAACGTTGATCTTACCTACCTTTGCATGCATAAGCTAATCTGTTTCAATTTATACGTCGTTTAGACCCACAAAAGCCAAAAATAAGACTCTCGTTCAAACAGCCAGAAAATATAGTAAGCAACAATCTATATTCGTCAAAATATCGAATGTTTAGCGGTGTTTTAACGCCACTGGGCCGCTATTGTTGATCGTCGCTTACATTTATAATTGTAATTGTAATTGTAATCTGACATTTATAAAGCGCCACTTCAAGAATAGACTCATCAGAGGCGCTCCCGACCCGAACCAGTGAGACCACTGTCAAATAATATAGACTTCAGCGAATAGTGTTTAGGTTGAGACGAATGGGAAGGCGGAGGATTTGATGCATCCGGATAGGAATCTTTGAAAATGTGTGACTCTAGTATCGACTGTTTAAAGACACATTACGACTACAAGAGTCATTGACGTCGACCACAAGTTAAATATCGGGCGATAAAAAAATTTTCCACGGATTTTTAAAAAGTAAGATTTATATAATTTTGAGAAACAACGCTATAAAGGTGTCTAAGCGTAACCTGATGTATTTTGTTAGTAGTAGTTGTCCAATGTTTAACGACATCTTATGGGATCAAAGGCCGTTGACGTCGCCCCCTCCTTCATCTAGGCGTGAGACTGGCACTTCCCCGACTAAAGGCAGTGGCAGAGTTATTTTATTAGTATTAGTGCTTAACGACATCAGAGCCGTTCACGTCGGCTTTTTCCTAATTAACATTTTCAAAACCATTTGTACTATTCCGAAACTTCATCGCTTAAAAGAAGTCATCTAAAACTGGTTCAATATTAATATCGAGTGTTCAACGCCATCTTGTGGCTGCCAGAACCACTGACGGTGTTCTTACCTACTTTCCAATGCGTAAACAAATCTGGTATAATTAACACATGTCATTTAGACTGAAAAAGCCGAAAATTTAACATTTCCAGTTAAGTAACCTAGGTCATACTTAAGCAACAATCAATTTTAGTAGAAGTATCATATGTTTAACGACATGTGTGGTCACTGATGCCGTTAACGTCGACCTTCGCTTACATTTATAATTATCGTAGATACAATTAGCGATTTACCGCAAATGCACGATATGTGACGATTGGAAAAGCAATTTAATATTATATGTCTCAGTTTCTAACGACTACTTGTTCGACATCGTAACGAAACGAATTGTTCCGTTGGCTGCCAGGGCCGTTCACGTCTACCGTACCTCATATAAGAACCGCAAACTTCACAGTAGCGAATTCACGAAAATGAGGAATAAATAAAGCCGGTAAAAAGATTTAAAGGTGTCTAAACCTTGGTCCTACTTTTATAAATACCAATGAAACCGTTAGCGATTTTTGCGAAAATTTGCAAATTCAAACGTTTGGAAAAGCGCTTTAAATGTGTTTAAATGAAGCTTAGTATTATTCTACCCAGTCTCAACCGACTACTTCTTCGAATTGATAACGAAACGAGATAATACAGCACTCAATATCGTGGTCATTGTTGCCGTCATAACTCTGATAAGAATAACGAGTTCTTACGTCGACCGTACCTCACAAAAATCTTTCCTATTTAACTAAATGGGGATAGATTAAGTCGGTGAAAGAGATTTAAAGTAATAAAGCATCTTGTCGTCATCATCAACATCATCATCATCATCATCATCATCATCATCATCATCAACAACATCATCATGTCCACCATCACCGCCATCATCATAATTATATTTACCACCACTTGCCATAACACAACAATCAATATCGTGGTCATTGTTGTCGTCATAACTATGATCAGAATAACGTCCTCTTCGTTATAAATGGTCATAAAATGCTACAAGCCACTCTAACGTAAATTTTAATACCTTCGATAGCACAAATTTTGATTTAAATTTGACTCATTTTGTTGTTAAGTTCTAATCTGATAATCGATTACATCTGCTTGCACACATCATCACACGAAGACCAAAAATATTTGATATGTTTAGACAACATCAAATCATGGACTGAATTCTCTTTCAACCAGTTTTTACAAGACAAGGGATAGAATCAGAGAGAGAAAGTAGGGTTGTCCGTGGTGCAACCATTCTTCGTCTCGAGAATCACTGAAGACAGGGCGAGTCATGACAAACTTAAATTAATAAAAATATTAATAGTAGAAGTAGTAGTAGTGGTAGTAGTAGTAGTAGTGGTGGTGGTGGTGGTGGTAGTAGTAGTAGTAGTAGTAGTAGTAGTAGTAGTAGTAGTAGTAGTAGTAGTAGTAGTAGTAGTAGTAGTATCGGCATCGTTTGTTTAACGACATCTTGTGGCTGAGGAAGCCGAAGACGTCGATCTTAGCCACTTATTGGGTCGTTAAACGTATTATTGTTGTAGTAGTTTCCATTATTTGACGACATCTTATGCTGATATGTCCGTTGATGTCAACCATGCCTTACCTCAGCAAAAATCTTTCACATCAAGTCATTGAACATGCAGAGAATAATATATAATATCTAAAAAGTGATTCTAAAGGTGTCCAAGATGAAAAGATACAAACAGTACTATTGTTATCGTAATCTTTTAATTTCCGCAGCTTTAGAGGAAAACTAAGCAGCGGAAACCAGCTCATTTCCATTCGCTCAGTCAAAACGAAATCGGTAACAACTAACGACTGGATGAATTACAATAGTTTAGCGATATCTTATGACATCAGAAACCGTTGACATCGGTAGAAAATTATTTTTGTCGCAGTTCTCGAAAATAGACAAAAAAACATTAGACGAAAATTAGGAATATATAGCATCAACAAAAGGACGATTTATTAGTGCATAAATGTAGTAAAATGCGATATTTATACTAAATTAATTGGATACGCTTAGGCACCTTTATATCGTATGTTCCCATTCCTATATAAATTTATATCATTTTTCGTCCAATCGGTCTGACCATTCTGGGAATCATATGTAAGTTGCGATGTCGACGTCAACGGTCGTGTCATCCACACGATATCATTAACATTGGACACCAGAAGTAATCGCTAGTTTTCTCCTCGTAGGCCTACTAAAACTGCATCGTATAATAGCAGTTTCGGTCTAGCGACGCTGGTTCATAACCAAGATGATTAGCATAACCATCCTTCTCTTCAATCCAGGCTTCGGACTGGCACCACCCGACTAAAGTGAGTGGCGGAGTTAACCAGCCTAGGTGGTGTTAAAGCTCATTACGGGGAACACGTTCTTCTATAAGCAAAATGTCCTCAGTTGCAGTTCCCCACAGACGCGCAGAGCCCAAACATTTCTTGCATTACTCAATTTGTATCAACATCTTATGGCTGCCAAGGCCGTTTACGTCAACTTCCCATATATATGGCGCCACGAGATCAAAATGGTCCGCGGAAAACTCTTTACCTCACTAAAATGGATTCATATAGCATCGGTTAAAGCGATATAAAGGTGTTTAAGCGCAGCCTGATTAAGTATCATTTGTTTACGTCATCTTATGAACGGTCATGTTTAGTATTACTCAGCCCGGATCATTGAATATCCCGGACAACTTGTGCATTTTTTATTTTTCAAAGTTTAGCATCATGTTATGTAGCAGCTGACCTCTTTAAAATTCTTATTTATTACACTTTATTGGTCATTCTTAAAATCGATGCATTTAACTTTTTTGCTTTATGGAAACGTTTACGGCTCTGGCGGCCACCAGGTGTCACTAAACATTGGACACTAATACACATTGCGGAATAAAATACAATGAAGACTTTTTAAAGAAATTTCCAGTCGACGTCAGCGACCTCTGATGCCATACGATGTCGTTAAACATTGGAAACTACAACTGTTCGCTTGCGAAACTGCTATCTGTGAAATCAGTTCTTAATCCCCAGACTTACCATTATTCTGGAAGGTCATCTGATTGTCTTTCTCTGGTCATACCTTGGGCTACAACTGTTCTGGGTAAAGAGCTTTTTCGGTTGCTGGACCAAAATTCTGAAATTCCCTACCTGTGTCTGTTCGTTCTGCTCAGTCGCTTCTGTCATTTCATTCTCAACTTAAACTGACCTGTTTCAAATTGCTTATCCACCATAGGCTGCCTCTCTGTCGTGCGGACTGACCTTCTAGATGTTGACCTGATTGTGGCTTGGTTTTGGCGTGCCATCGGTTGATGCCTTGTGCATTAGACACCAGCGCATTAGAAGTTGCTAATTATTATTATTATTATTATTACTACTACTACTACTACTGCTACTACTACTACTACTACTACTACTACTACTACTACTATTACTATTACTGTTATTATTATTATTATTATTATTATTATTATTATTATTATTATTATTATTATTATTATTATTATTATTATTATTATTACTTAATTCTAAATTTATTGGTTACTAAAATGATTGATTCAACTTTTGTGGCATCTTAAAGTCATTTTAAGTATGAAAACCGTTAGGAATACTTTTTTACAGTCGGACAATTGTCAATTATTCCTAAATTTGCCCTGCAGTTCTTAAATCTCTTATTGTTAGGTGCCCGAAAAATGAATAATCACCTAAATCTCTTCACTCTGCTGATAATTTCGGTTTTCGTATTTCTCTTGAAAGTTTTTTTTTAATTTTTCAAATAGCAAACTTCGTACAGTTGGAAGACATTTTTGTACTGATTGGTGAAGATTTCAACATATATAAGATAAAACTACGTCATAACAATGAAACATTTTCTCGCAAAGAAAATACACCGTCAGCAGTGAAGTATTTTGCTGCAGTTCCCGTTTGCAACAACACAATGTTTATCACAGGATTCGGAGAGACGCTAAACGAAATATGGAAATACAACTTTGCTTCCGGTTGGAAAAGATGCGGTTCTTTGGTTCAGTTAAGAGAAAGTCACTGTGCTGAATTCAAAGGCGAAATGTGGTACTGTACATCTGTGGCGGGCGAAGTAGTCAAGGCATTGTGAAGGACAGCATCGAAACTTACAATGCATTGACGGAAAGGAGTACAACGGTTGGACAGTTGATTTTCAGCTCGGGTGGGGCAGCCTGTGTTGCTTACAAACGTTCAATATACATCTTCGGAGAGTACGATAAAGACATAAAACCGTTAGATTGTGTACAAGTGTACAGCCCCGTGGATAACAATTGCACACTTCTTTTAACGTCAGTGCCTCGTCATTGCTTCTGCCACGAAGCCCTGTTATGGAATAGATATGCCATATTGCGACTAACTGACACCTTCTTAATTTTGACATTGACAACAAGGTCTGGCAAGAATTTGTAATCGTAATTCCAAGATTTCTACAGCGCCCAACGAAAGCCGCGCCGCGGGAACCAGTTTATTCACAGGTGCTCAGTCAAAACAAAATCGATAGGCAAAAGGGTTCGGTTCCAGGTCAAGATCCAAGAGTCAGGCAGAGAGACAGCGTGGCAGCTACGGTGGGTGATGTTTGGGATTGGAGAGCAGAGAGAGAGAGAGAGAGAGAGAGAGAGAAGAGGAAGAAGGAAGAGAACAGTTCAAAAGATATGCATTCTTCTCTGTAATTTTTCTTGAAAATGATCGAATTGTCCAACTCGGTGGAACAGGCATAGAAGCTGACGCACAGGTTGATTTGCAGTTGATTTATTATGACGAAGTAAAGTATGTCAGAGCCTCAAGCATTGTTAATAATGAAGCGGCAAAGTGGAAAACTCACAGTCGTCTGCCTAATTCATTCAGTTTCATCGCAGTCACTAAAAGCTGTCATTTGTAAATTAACCAACGACGTTTGAAGCCGTTCTGTTCAAAACTCGAATTATAATTCACGTAGTAATCCTTGATCTAAAATGACAGAGACTGTAAACACGGCGTCAACTGTATACCCTGGATGAGACTCTATTCGCTGCGTTCTACGAGAGTGCGAGGGTCCACATGATGACTCTTCCAGCTATTAAAACATCGTTTGCTTATAGATGAATTTGTTATTCTTACTCAACTCTAACATCAGTTGCGTTGGCGAAGAGCTACTTAGAGAAAAGTTCCTTTTAAATCTTCAGCTCTTTACGTTACGAAACACTAGATCGTAACTGTCCCCAGTTTGGACGCATTACCCCATTCATTTGCCTTTTCCTTTTGACCTTTTCTCCATCATACACGCACCCTGGTGGCAAAATGGAAAACTCACAATCATCTGCCTAACCCATTCTTTGTAATCGCAGCCGCTATGCTCTCATTAGTAAAGGAACTTATGAAGTTTGAAGAAGGTCTGTTTAAAAATCGCGTAATAGTCTGGTCATTTGTTTCTACTCGTCTTTTGAATTTGCTTACCCATCGTAACGTTGACCTGACCTGTGGCTCCTCTGAGCTACCGGAAATTGAGGTGGGTTTTCCAACGGACTACGATCATTGATAACGATTTCATATGAAGCGAACAGCGATTTGATGGCTTGAACATTATGAAAAAGACGCTACAGAAGTCACAATTAGATTAGATTTGTGTAGTTTTGTCTAGCATAGTCTAGTCTGTAATCTAGTCTAGTCTATAGTCTAATCTAGGTCTAGTCTAGTGAAATTCGTTAAGCCTGTTAAGTAAGATCGATGTCAGCAACCATGGCAGCTCTATCAGCCTTCTGCCAACATTCATTTAACTCATCCCTTCTCTGTCTTTAGTCGGGTGGCTCCAGTCTGAAGTCTGCATAAAGGAGGAGGAAACCGACGCTAATCATCTTCGTTATGACACGGCGTCGCTAGACCGAAACTACTACAATACCATGTAGTATTATTAGGTTTATATGGAGGATAATTAGCGTTTATTAATAGTATCCACTTCTTATTGATATCGTGTGGCTCACCGGGTTGACGTCGACAAAATAACTTATACAATATCGTATGGCATCAGAGGTCGATGACATCCGTTGGAAATACTTTATCTAATGGATCTTAATCTGGCGATTTGTCGCGAAAATGACAAATATATATGAATCGAAAGAGGCGATATAAAGGTGTCTAAAAGCAAAAAATAATCTACATGTATTATGAATGTAACGTAAATCTTCGCAGTTTCGCAGATCAACACAAAGCTGTGTAACGGAGGGCAGTCTTGACCCACAGTTAAAATCGCCTCAGTGTTAAGGTACCAGTGTTATTCTAAACATAGGAAGTTTTCTGAAGGAACACTATGAGGACGAGGAATTTACTTTGGCCTTGAACGGAGCATTGTTTGCTTTCAGATGTCCTTTGTACTTCATATCAAAATGAAGCATTATTTAGATCAATGACGAGCGCCATCTACTGGTACTCAGAAGGAACCATCAAAATAGTTACAAGCATTACATTACAAGATACTAATTATTTAGACATATGTTTAGACTTAACACTTTCCCTTCGATTTTTACTCAAAGGAAATTTCGCTGTCAGTTGGTTTTTATAAACAGGTCTAATTATTTAAATTGCAGTAGCATTAATTGGAACTTTATAGGTCCATAATAAAAGTTCAAAAGGTAAATAAATAATTCACTAGAAGACCTACAGATGTATATGTTTTTTCAGTTTCAGTAGATACAACTTTTTACGGTGTCTTTGAAAATGTGAATATTTATACCTAGGGCAAACCACAAATAGACTAACGAGTGCCTTTGATTCACATAACAATTGCGGCAGCTTGGCCTCTTGGAGCTGTTTAAACACTAAGTTAAACAGCATCAACATGTTCTGATAAAAAAAAAACTAAGACGGTTTCTTTTGGGAATTTGAAATGGTACTGTGGAAATGGACCTTGAGCCTGATTGTCGAAAGATCTGCCATTCGTCAAGATATCATTCGGCGCTGGTTCCTTGCTTACGGCAGACTTAGTCTTAACTGAGCATCTGTATGTACGTACGTGGTCAATGTCCGAATGCATGTATGCATGTATAATGACACTTAATGGGGCGCATTTTTAGTCCCACAAACAAGCGCTGCACATTTGGATATATGACTAATCTGAACAAGTACGATTAAAATTGTAGGCATAAAGCAATTTCATTTTAAAATTGTTATTCATGGAATATACCCTACAGTTGCAATTCTTTGTAAAATCAATATGCGGATTACCCATCGTACATCTTTGAGATAAACACTCGTCAACGGACTGAAATGGGGAACATCTCCACCACGGTCTCTGTCACTTAATGTAATCGTAAACTCGAAATTGCTAAGGCGCTACTTATATGATAAGCGCAGGGCACCAGCTTAATAAAGAGGCCTGCCTCAAGTCAGTGGCAATTAAATTCCGTGTAAAGAACCAAGTCCCGCTCATAGAAGACCAGAGAGAGAGAGAGAGAGAAGGATGAGAGGAGCTGTTTGTGTAGGTTGTGCTTAATTTTTTCCATGGCCGATATTTCTAAATACCCTACTAGCCTACGTGCACATGAATGTTCCAGCTGGGCCTAACAGCCTCTCCTTAGTACGTCGTGGAAACAATCGACCAATGTACGGAGGCTGCATCAGTGAGAGCAAGATACCAGTCTTTCAGACTGGAGGCCCATAATTATGCACGCTTTCGATATCTCAAAACTCATTCTTTCGGTAGAAGGACATTAGCTACCAAGCATTTGTATTTTTATCTTTAAAACTTTCTTGAGGTAAGTATTATTTTGGTTATAGTTCATATTGGCATTAATTAACGATTAACATAAGACGAATGACATAATATTTTCTTCTTTATATGAACTGCGGCAGAACATCGCTGGCCTATACAAGTAACAGGCACCTGCACGGCTCCGCCACTGCCGTTCTCGGGCAGTGTCAGTCCGAAGCCTGGAGAAAGGAGGAGGAGGGCGACGTCAACGGCCTTTGATACCACAAGATATCCTTCAACACTGGAACTGCTACTAAACTTTGGTGCTACTAGTTCAATGATCAGTTAATTTGAGAAAGCGAAAGCAAAAGAAAGCCCATATCCTTAAAGCCGAGCGTCGCCTTTTTCAGAGAAACTAAACGTAAATTAAGAAGTTAAATATAGCGGCTAAACTTAAACTCACATTAAGAATTAAAACCCTACGACTAGGCTTATTTAAACATAATAAATGTAAAACGATTTGCAAAGAATTCAATCGCACCATTGCTGGTCATATGTGCTCCATTATATTGGTCATTATTGCCCTGGTTATCTACATTTAGGTCGAAACTTAAGACCTATCGTAATTCGATCGGGTTTCTTCAATTGCTTATGAATTTTGACTGCGATTCTTACTAGAAGCAACATTGATTGATGCCTTTGGTATAATGACAACGCACTACAGAATTATTTAGAATAGATTGGACAAAGCGTTGGCATAGATATCAATGCATGCGTGAGGAAGCAGGTTCGTCCGGCTGGAATAGCGATAGTGGCCATATTTCAGAGATTTGAATCCCGGGCTAGCACAGTCCCGTATACACGAGGACCTTAAATGGCGTTCAAACGGGGAGCGGTGTTGAAGGATCTCATCCTATCAATTCACTGAAAATGAGCTGGGTAGGGTATAAATAATCCCTGGTGAAAGCGTGTATTTTTACAACCATATATATGATCGATAAAGTTTCCAGGGTGTCACAGAATGGCTGCAGACAGAAGCAGTGCCGAGAATCAACTGAATGACATAACGAAATGTTGCATCTGTCTCAACACGTTCATTGATCCAAGAATGCTACCATGCATTCATACATTTTGTTTCCTGTGCCTACAAGACTTGGCCGATAAGTCAAACAAGAAGCCCGGAGATCAAATACAATGTCCAATTTGTAGGAAAGAATTCATTATTCCAAGAGATGGAATTCAAGATGTTCAGAAAAATTTCTTTATGGCTAGTTTGGCAGAAGTGAGAAATGCACTAAATCAGCCGAAGCTGGCCCCTCCTTGCGATGCCTGCAAAGCAAATAACGATGCCACTGAAGCAAACATATCAGAGGCTACAATGCGATGTTTGACCTGTCAAGAGAACCTTTGCGAAGGATGCTGCATAATGCATAGGTCGTTTAAAATATCGCGAAATCACGAAATCCTAAAGATAGGAAGCGAGGTCGTAGAAGAAGAGGTATTAAAGTCGTCCCAAGTGATGAATTGTGATATTCATCGAGGAAAAGTGTTAGACTACTACTGCGCTGATTGTGAGAATGTTGTTTGCGTCTCTTGTTTTGTTGAAAGCCATAAAACACATGATTGCAAAGATGTAAATACAGTGGAAGAGGAATTCCGTAAAATTATTAAGAGCAACGCTTGCACCATATCGAAGCTTGCTGAAGAGCTACTGGTTAAGAAAAAGAAAATTGAAAGTAAAGAAGATATTCTGAATAAAATTGCTGCAAGAGAGAGTGAAATTTTGCAACGAAGTAAGGAGCTGAAGGACATGATAGACGAACACACTAAATCCTTGTTGAATTCGTTAGATGAAATAAAGAATCGACGTTTGAAAGAAATTCATGTCGAGGAAGAGGAACTGGACAGACGTCTTACAGTTCTGGAAAGCTTTTCAAGGTATAGTGACGAACTGAGGTCAAAAGGATCTGCGAGCGAAGTCTGTCGAAGCAAAGACGAGTTAATTCAAAGAGCAGGTGAGTTAGAGGAATACCACGAAGAGTACATTATGCGTCCACGTGTTTCATTTGATGTTACTTTCCAGGCGAATGAATTCGTCAATATTTCCAAGATAACAACTGGAAACATCATCGGAAGGGTTAAAGGTAATTCACTTTCATATGAACTTCAACATCCGCTTTCATTATACTTCTTCCGACATATATATTGTATTTTTAATATATTTTAATGCATAGGTCTGTGCAAAGGGAAATATTTGAGTTTTGGTCGATGGAAAACAGTCTACACCATGGCCAGTTTTTGAAACTGAAGCAGTAGGGATATTTTAAATACGTATACTAAATTCAACCAATGCTAAGTTGAACGAAGAATAAATGAATCGAATTAAGAACTGAAGTCAAATCTAATGAATCCTGAATTGAAAAACATACCAAAGTGAAAGAATAAAAAACTGAATGAACACTTAATCGAATAGATATTAAATTGGGTGAATAATAAATTGCTTGAGTAAAATTGTGATTGAATACTAATCTAAATTTATACTAGAATCCTAAATTCGACTTCTTTGACATTTCAATGCCATTTTTGAAGCATAAGTATAGTTCTCAGTTCCATAGGAAATCTGTTTCTTTGTGCAGCCGGTCAATAGTAAAAAACTCTCTTAATGTGTCTTTTAAATATTCGCACAGAAAACATCGAACAATCTGAAGACATTGTTGTACTGATTGGTGGAGATTTTAACGCATATAAGATAAATATAAGTCGTCACAGTGAAACTATGTCTGGCATAGAAAATGTTCCTACTACAATGACGTTCTTTGCTGCAGCTGCCGTTTACAACAACACAATGTTTATCACAGGAATCGGAAAAAGTTTAAACGAAATATGGAAATACGACTTTGCTTCTGGTTGGAGGAGGTGCGGATCTTTGGCTCAGGGAAGACAAAATCATTGTGTAGAATTCATAGGTGAAACGTTGTACATCTGTGGCGGAAGTTGGAAACGCAATGTGATGGACAGCATGGAAGCTTACAATCCATTTACCGAAAAGAGTACGACGGTTGGACAGTTAAAGGTTGGCGTTTATTTTGCAGCCTCTGTTGCCTATAAAGGATTAATCTACGTCTTCGGTGGAAAAGACAAAAATCACATACCGTTAGATTGTGTGCAAGTGTACAACCCCATCGAAAGCACCTGCATCCTTCTTTCAACGGTTTTGCCTCATCCATGTCACTCATTTCGAAGTGTGTTATGGGAGAACTATGCTATTCTTTTGGACTATGAGTCGTGTTTAATTCTTGATTTGAATGAAAAGATTTGGCTAGAAAGAAAACATTTAAAAACGGATGCAGTCTTCTTTGGACTGGTTCCTATAAACGGAAGAATCTATGTAATTGGTGGAACACTTGGAGAAGCTGATGAGAAGGGTAATTGGCGGTTTATACATAAAAACGACGTGAAGTACATTAGAGCTTCAAGCATTGTGAATAATGAAACGGCGAAGTGGAAAACTCACAATCGCCTGCCTAAACCAATACGTGTAGTTGCTATTGGTAAACTGACTTTGATGCAGTGATCAACCAGGTCTGAAGCAGTTTTTTTCAGACTAAGAACATGTAGCCCTTAAACATCTGGAATCAAATGAAAGTGGCTGATGCTGAACCCTTCTGCAGATCGATAGACATGGAAGAACCTGGATCGATATTTTCTGGCACTGACATTGTTGGCTCTCTTTTAAGGTTTTGCCTGAAGTTCTGACTTGCAGTTGTTGTTGTGGATTGTTATATTTTGGGCAAAAGTGACACTTGATGAATTATGTTATCTTGCTTATGAATATTTTTCTGTTGGGAATACATTATTTTACATTAGTTGTAAAGTCGTCAATCCAAAGCCGGATTTTAACTGTATTGCTCCAGTTATGTAGAATAAAATTAAGAGATCATATTTAAGCCTAAAGGTTGAATAACATATAATACATATTAATAACATATTATACTAATGTTATCATTTTCATGCGTCAAGTGAAGTGGATTCAGCCATGGGTGTCCTTGTGTGACGCTGGAGTTTGTGGGTTTAGAAAATGTGACGTCGTAAAATCTAAAACCACATGACACTTCAAACATATCACTACACACGATCATTGTTATAGGGCGGTTATGTAATTGGATGAATTGTGGTTCCAAGTTCATTTAGTTAGCATGTCTACATATATTATGTTTCTTTCCTATGTGCGTCAGACTTCTCCTGTTTGATATGGCCACTTATTTAAGCCGGGTAAGTACTGTACCTGGATAAAAATTTAGAGGGTCTGAAACAGCGAGCGCCGTAGTTGCGAAACCCCGAACACCTCGGCGTCTATGGGGCGTTGTAAGCTCTCGAGTCAGGTGCGAGGGAGTAACCAAACGCCCTTTCTTTTTGAAGCATTTAATATAAAATTTAGAAAAAAAATAAAATTTAATATAAAATTTAGCACATTTTAGCACATGTTTGTGATTTTAGACCGGAAATATTTGTTATCATATGATACTCGCAGCCATCAACAGGGCTAAGTCGAAAGTCACGGGGTGGGGATACACTCAGACATCTGATGCGATCGACACGAATCAAATAAGTGATGGTCTCGGTTGGACGAAATTAACGACCAGGAAGTTTTATTTGTTCGCAAAAACGTTCTTAATGTAAAGATAATTTAGATGTCGTGTATATTTACAGTAATCTAGGAGTAACATAATGCCAATGAAATAATATCTATAAGATAAGTTTCTTCTTAGAAGAAGAAATATTTGCCTCATGCAAGTCTAAAGTAAGGACAGGTACGTTAGAAAGCGAATGCTAAATTAACGCCCTAGGCCATTTCGTGAGAGGCACGCATCGTCATTTATCTAATTGTCGCAGTTATTTGGAAACGAAAGTACATTCAGATGTAAAATATTTAGGCAAAGCCCAATATATTCATTCATTCATTGATTCAATCTTTTTTCAATAATTTTTTCAATAATTCAATCAATCAATCAACTATTCATTCACTCATTCATTCAATCTTTCTTCCTTCAATCATTCATTCAATAATTCATTCGATCCTTCATTAATTTCTTCAATCAATCAATCAATCAATCAATTAATCTTTTATTAATATTATTATAATTATTATTATTATTATTACAACTACCACTACTACTACAACTACCATTACGACTACTACTACTATTACTACTATTACTAATACTTTTACTCTTGCTATTATTCATGAATGAATAATAATTTGATGAATTCTACATTTAATGAATACTAAATTGAATGAGTACCAAATTGAATGCATACAAACTGAATGAATGCTAAATTGAATGAATTCAAATTGAATAAATACCAAACTGAATGGATAATAAATGGATTGAATAACGAATTAAATGAATACTTAAACTAATAAATGCTGTATTTAATGAATATTTTTTATAAAGCGACACTATCTTCTCTCTGGGCCCACACTTCAGCCGATGGTGCTATGCAACTATGAGCGAACAACTCGTTCAAGGTCCTATCACAATAACCGTCCGAGGGGAAGATCGAACACATACTCTCCACGTAACAAACCGAGCTCTCTAACTTATCAGCTAACGTGGCCCACAAGCCATTTTGCAACGACGACCTAAGGCTGTTCGTTATTTGCTTTTTCAGCTTTAAAAGTGTCCTTTGATTTTTCGCGCAGAAAGAGTCGAACAATTGGTAGTCGTTGGTATAGTGATTGGTTCAGATTTTAAAATATATAAGATTAAACTACGAAGTAACATCGAGGTGATGTCAGGCTTAGAAGATGTGCCTATATCAGTGAAGTCTTTTGCTGCAGTTTAAACGAAATATTACTATCCTTCTGGTTGGAACAGATGCGGATCTTTGATTCAAGGAAGGCAAAATCACTGTGTAAAATTTATAGGCGAAACTTTATACAGCTGTGGCGGATATGAAAAAGACATCGTGATGGACAGCATCGAATCATACAATGCATTGTACGAAAAGAGTACAACGGTCGGACAGTTGAAGATTAGCGTTAATTTCACAGGTTGTGTTGCTTACAAATGCTCAGTCTACGTCTTCGGAGGATTAGGTAAAGATTGGAAACCGTTTGATTGTGTGCAGGTGTACAACCCCATCGACAGCACTTACACTCTTCTTTCGACGCCTTTGCCTCGTCCCTGCAATTCTATTCGAAGTGTGTTATGGGAAAACTGTGTAATACTTCTTAACTATGTTTGATTTAAACTTGAATGAAAAGATTTGGCAAGAAAGACAGTTGTTTAAAATAGATGCAACCCGTTTTGGAATGGTCGCTGAAAATGAGCAAATCTTTATAATCAGCGGAATACTCGGAGGAGCTGATGACCATGGTAATTGGCGTTCTATAATTGCAAACGACGTAGAGTACACAACAGCTTCAAGCATGGTGAAAAATGAAGCGGCCTAAACCTATCCATATATTTGCCATCGCTACTCTGACTTTGATAAAGTGATAAGGGAGAGTTAAATGTGTTTGTTTCAAAATCGAGAATATGCAACTGAAAACCAAGGAAACTGGTTGACCTGGAAACCATCTGCAGATCAATAGACATGGACTGTTGTGGATCGATGTATTGTGGCACTGACGCTGTCGGCTACATAGGCCAACATTAGTTTTGCTCCTTAATAAATTTTGGTCGCTGAACTTAGAAATGAACACGAAATTTCTCTATCACCTGAGGTTTTTGTGAAATTACCGAAAGTTTGCGTCATAATGGTTTCGTTGATAATCGTAATTAACATATTGCTAGTGTTTCAGTTATGATTTCGACATACTTACTAATTGTGTAACTGACGTAATGAATATATTTATTGCTCACTAACATAATTGGAGCTCACCATTATGGTGATATTTACCTGTTTTTCAAAACGTTAAAGTATCGTGGTGAGTCCAAAATGTCACGTAAATGCGTCAACAGCCGTGATACGTTTGGCTACATCTGCGATGAGTTCATTTTTAAATCTCAAAAGAAGACAACGTTAAGAGAGCGTATGAACTGAATTTGGATGTAACGTTGGCGATCAGGATAAAGGCTGGGCACCTCATATTTGTTGTACATCTTGTGCAGTCTATCTCAGAGCATGGATTAATGGTTATCGGCCGTCTAAGCCGTTTGCTGTTCCAATGATATGGCGGGAGCAGAAAGATCATGTTTTTTTTGTTTAACAAATGCTTTAGGCCATTCCTCCAAAAGCAAGAAATCAATTGAATATTCTAATCTTCATTCTATACTGAGATCACTACCACATAATGACAGTCTTCCTGTGCACAAGCTACCAGCTGCTACCTGTCGACATACATCACTTTCAGTACTTGAACAAAACGCTTACAAATTATAGTAGGCCTCGCCTTCAGTGTGATTTCAAAAGGAAACGCTACATTTAAGAAAACAACTCGAAACATCCACATTTCCTAACTGACAAATTAAAACTTCACATTGAGTTGCAGTCGACAAATGTCACACAATTACTGGCGTTTAAATAAGGACAACCAAATTTCCGGTATTCTACTATCCTCGATACAGCGTAAATCTTCGCAATTTCTAAGAGCAGCACAAAGCTGCGTCACGGGCACCAGTCTGGTCCGCCACAGTTTCAATCTTTTCAGGATTAGGGTACCAGTCTTCGTCTAACATCAAGTGACATTTTATCGCCAGCTTCAGGAAGTTTTCAGACGAATGAACATAAGGACTAGAAATTTTCAAAAAGCTATCCCGGAGGTAACGATTATCTTATTGCTTAGTACTATGTACTCGGAATGATCGAAATATAAAATAAGTCTCATTAGATTATATATTATAGAAATTTTGTGACGTGTAACTATAGAATAGGGTCTATAGGACTAGCATACTAGGGAATTCAAGAGCAGTTTCGAAAGTGAAACCAAGCACTGTTTTCTGAAATCGTATAAATAATACACAGAGCAGTTCGGAAGCATAACAAATTTTTAAGCATTAAAGGTGGGCTATAAACTCCATTGATTGTTCATGATGAAACATACTTGTTTTTTTTCTTCTAACAATATTTACTAAATTGCGTAGGTTTTTCAGCAAATCCACCTAAAGATAGAATGGCTGTCGAAAAGAACCGTGCGATGACTCAACTGAATGACATAACGGAATGCTGTATCTGTCTCAAGATATTCATTGATCCAAGAATGCTACCATGCATTCACACGTTTTGTTTCCAATGCCTACAAGACTTGGCCGAAAAGTCAAACAAGAAACCTGGAGATGAATTACATTGTCCAGTTTGTAGGAAAGAATTCACTCTTCCAAATGATGGAATTCATGGTGTACAGAAAAATTTCTTCATGTCTAGTTTGATACAGTTGAGAAATGCATTAAATCAGTCGAAGATGGCTCCTCCTTGCGATGTCTGCAGCGCAAACAACGATGCGACTGATGCACAAATATCTGATGCTATAATGCGTTGTTTGAACTGTCAAGAAAACTTCTGTGACGGTTGCTGCAAGATGCATAGGTCGTTTAAAATATCGCGAAATCACAAAATCCTAAAGATAGGAAGCGAGGTTGGAGAAGACGAGGTACTGAAGTCGTTACAAGTCATGAATTGTGATATTCATCGTGGAAAAATGCTAGACTACTACTGCGCTGAATGCAGGAAAGTTGTGTGTGTCTCTTGTTTCGTTGAAAGTCACAAAACACACGACTGCAAAGATGTAAATACAGTGGAAGAGGAATTCCGTCAAAGTATTAAAAGCAACTCTGACACCATATTAACGCTTGCTGGAGAGTTACTGCTGAAAAGAAACAAAATAGAAAGGGGAGAGGAATTTCTCAAGAAAATAGTTGCCAAAGAGAGGGAAATTTTGGGCAAAAGTAAGGAGCTGAAGGACATGATAGACGAGCACACTAAATCTTTGTTGATTTCGTTAGATGAAATAAAGAATCGACATTTGAAAGAAATTCAGACGGAGGAAGAGGAACTGGACAGACGCTTTACTATTCTGGAAAGCTTTTCAAAGTATTGTCATGAAATCAGATCAAAAGGATCAGCGAGCGAAGTCTGTCGAAGCAAAGATGAATTACTGAAAAGAGCAGATGAGTTAGAGGAAGACCACGAAGCGTATATTATGCGCCCACGTGTTTCATTTGATGTTACCTTCCAGGCGACTGAGTCTGATAATTTCCCAAAGACAGCGAATGGAAATATCGTTGGAAGTGTTAACGGTAATTCCCTTTTATATTAACTAGAATATCCTTTTTTCTTGAACTGTTTTCAGACAAATGATTTTTAACGTGTTTCATTGCATTGTTCTCTAATATATGATGTATTTAAGTTGCTTTCGATGAAAGAAATTATACAGCGAAGCCCGCATTTTGAGGCCGAATGCAGAAGGTTTATGATTAAAAGTGGGAACTTTTATCAAGGAAATTGCAAACTCGAATGCTAAATTTAATAAATGATAAAATTGATTGGAAAATAAATGGAATGAATGCTAAATTCTTGTTTAGCATTTCAAAGCCGTTTCGAGTTCCATAGTAAAGCTGTCTCTTTATGAAGTCAGCCAGCAGTCAACTAGTCGTATTTTGCAGCTCAGTCTAAAATATCTTATTGGTAAGTGAACAACAAATGAGCGGCGACCTACTGTAAGTCTATTGACGCTGTAGGTTATTTTAGTATTCTTATTTCACTAAAAGCGACTTTTAAATTTTCGCACCACAGGGAACGTCGAACAAAAGGAAGACGCTTGTGTAGTGATTGGTGGAGCCGATGAAATTTATAAGATAAACCTGAGTCGTCCCAGTGAAACACCGTCTGGCATACAAAACCTGCCCACAAATACGGTGCAGTATTGTGCTGCAGCTGCCGTCTACAACAACACAATGTTTATCACAGGATTCGGAAAAACATTAAACGAAATATGGAAATTCAACTTTGCTTCTGGTTGGAAGAGAAGCGGATCATTGGTTCAGGGAAGACAACATCACTGCGCAGAATTCATAAGCGAAACGTTGTACATCTGTGGCGGAAGTGAGCAAGGCATTGTGATGGACAGCATCGAAGCATACAATGCATTGACCGAAAAGAGTGCAAGGGTTGGACAGTTAATGTTCGGTTCCAGTCGGGCAGCTTGTGTTGCATACAGTGGCTTAATCTATGTCTTTGGAGGACTGGATAACGAGAAAGAACCGTTAAGTTGTGTACAAATGTACAACCCTGTCGAAAACAGTTGCACACTTCTTTCAACACCAATGCCTCGTTGTGGCTTATGCCACCGAGCCATAATATGGGAGACATATGCTATAGTGCAACTCAGAGACACGTTCTTAATTTTTGACATAGACAACAAAATATGGCAAGAAAGAAAACAGTTTGAAACAGATGCATTCTTCTCTGGAATGGTTCTTGAAAATGAACGAATCTTCATATTCGGTGGAGAACGAAGAGAAGCTGACGCGCAAGGTAATATGCAATGGATTCTTAATAACGACGTGAGGTACGTGAGAGCCTCCAGCATTGTTAATAATGAAGCGGCAAAGTGGAAAACGCACAGTCATCTGCCTACATCAGACAGTATGATCGCAGCCGCAGAGCTAATTAGAGTAAAGTAACTAACGAAGCTTGAAGCCGTTTTGTTTAGAAATCAAGCGGCAGTTCACCGTGTATGCATAGTGTGACACAGACCAGAAACTGTGATCATAGCTGGAATGAACAGATTTGGCAAAAGAGACAACAGTTTAAAACAATGCAGACTTCGATGGTATGGTTGCAGAAAATTAGTGACAAATCTTTATGAACAGTAGGACACTCGGAGAAGTTGATGAGCAGCTATATTTTCGTTTGCATATGAAATCGGCGTGAAGTGCATAAGAGCTTCAAGGATTGTGACAAATGAAGCGAGGAAGTGGAGAACTCACAGTCCTCTGCGTCAACAAATCTATGAACGTGAAGTTGCTAATCTCAGATTAGTAAATTGATCAACGAAGCTTGAACTAATTTTGAATCAAAAATCCAGAATATGTCGGCTCTTGGAAGTACGTAGAAGTAAATGAAGCTGGCTGATCCCTTCTGCAGATCAGTAGACATGGACGGTCTTCGGTCGATGTATTCTTGCACTGACGTTGTAGGCTGTCTTTATAAGCTGTCTCTTATTTCTGAATAATTGTAATTGCTTTTGTGGTTTGTATTATTTTGGACGAAAGTGATATACTTTGAGTAAATTATGTTGTCTTATTTATGAATATTCGTCTGCTGCGAATAGATTAGTTTACACGATTTGAGAAGCTTTGTAACCAAAACTTGAATCTTAATTGCACACCTTCGTTTGTGTGCAATAAAAGATGCAGAGTGCAATGTGACTGGAACCTTGTATATTTATAAATATATATATATACTTATGACTTCATATCACCTCTTCTTGCTTGGCCATTACGTATACTAAAAAATCACCTGTTTTATTAGTTGCAGGAAATTAGATACCAAGAATTTATACAGTTATCGAAAAGATTTTGAAAGTAAGGATTGGCATTATAAAACGCGGTTAAAACTTAATTCTGAAGGTTAGCTAGGAAATCTTAAGCACGGAGGTTTTGAAAGGGTAAACAAAACAAGCTTCATATAGTGAAAACGTCGTGATAATTGGGAATAGCTCTACCATAAGCAAAGAAATAATTGGTCTGAGCTGAATATCAGATCCTGTTTCAGCATCGATTGTAACAGATAAAGCCATGGCCGACGGTGTGTGACGCTGCAGTTTGCGTTTCTAAAAAATGTGTCGTCGCAAAATGTAAAACAGCATTGCATTAAAATCTTGTTAGTACACACAACCAGTGATATAGGCCGGTTACCTCAATCACATTACAGAGCTCAAACTGCTCAGCCATTTAGGAAGCATGTCTACCGGAATATGGATTCCTCCAGTCTGGGCTAACTGTTCTCAGTTTGATTTATGAAACTGAACACATTTGGGCGACATGTTTGCGCAGAAATTGAGTACGTTGACTCACGTAAATATTCTCTATTGTACGTTACTCGTAGCCATTAAAAGAGCTAAGTCAAAAGTCACCGATTTGAGTTGGGGTAGACCTAATGATATTATCGGATCTACACCAATCACGTGAGTGGTGGTCTTGCCATCAAGGGATTTGGACCCCAGGAGGCAAAACCCTCGTCATCTACGCCAATGTGCTTTTGTACGCTCGTAAGCCAAAGATTGGTTGCCTGATCCTGTTTCTGTTTGTGTTTTTCTACCAAAGTTCAAAGTTCAACCGGAGCTTTCTCTTGCAGATGGACATGCTAAGCTTCTTGCGTTCCCGGTCTCGCTATGCTGTGGTTGAGTTGTCTATAGCGCTCTTCTGAGATTTTGGTCCTATGCAGTCAATGATGTATGTCTTTGCAATACAGGATCTCCATGAGCGAGATTTGCTGAATACACTGTTAGACATATCAGTCCTAATATGTAATTTGTCAGATTTCTCAATATACAAACTTTACACGAACTGAACTGGCAAAACCACGTAAAATTCAGAACAATAACTCAGATTTAGCCGTAAAATTTAAGGAATTTTTGCAATTTCAATGGTGTTAACACTAGAAGATGGTCATTTTCATTTTCTATTAATTTATTGGGGATTTAAAAACCGTTTTCATCGCAATCGTAATAGTAATCATAATTTCAAGATTTCAACAGCGCCCAACGAAAGCTACGTCACGGGGACGAGCTAATTCGCAGGCGCTCAGTCAAAATCAAATCGATATGCTAAAAGGGTTCGGTTCCAGGTCAGGATCCAAAAGTCTGATGAACAGCGTGGCGGTTAAGGTTGGTGATGTTTGGGGTTGTTGCGGAAAGAGCGATAAGAAGAAGAGGAGGAGGAGTCAGGATACGATCTGTGAAAGAGGAGAGTTTTAAGTTTTGAGTGTTATATACGGCGTGAAGCCTGAGTGCTGGGGCGAAATGTGACGTGGGAAGGCTAAAATTGACATTCGCATCAAGACATTTTATATTACGGCTTGATGAGCTTAATTTGCTTTTACTACATGTTTATAAATGTTTACGATATAATTTTCAGCGTTTAACAACATGGCTCCTAATAAACCGACTAAATATCACAACGGCCTGTCTAAATAGCAATAATATTAGTTAGTATCCTATAGGTACTTCACAGATCCTATCCTGACGTCTCCTACTCTTCTTCTTCTTGTCTCTCTTTCCGCAACAATCCCAAACATCACCCACCGTAGCCTCCACGCTTTTGATCAGACTTTTGGATATAGTTCAAAATAGTTCAAAATACAGCAGTTTATTAGGAGACCCCGATTTATCTATGGTCTTCAATTTGAAGGGTTACTCCGAGAAACAGGGCCGCAAGTAGACCAACGCGTGCATTTGCAGTTGACAATTGCGACAGCTTGCAGTCTGAAAACTTCTGTTGAGCTGCCATCTTTGCATTGAATAAAAACTGATTTGAATCCATTATAATAGCATCAAAATGTACCGATAAGAACATTCCGACGGTTTTTTCTAGGAGTTTGAACTAATGCTGTGGAACGCGACTAAAGGTTGGCGATTGTAAACCCTGCCGTTTAGCAAGATATGAGTATGCGCTGGTTCCTTGGTCAAAGCATACTCTGTCTTCAATAAGCATTTCCATATAGCCTATTTATTATCTGAATGTATGTGTGTATGTATGTATGTATGTATCAAGGCACTTATTGTAGCGCAGTTGGTACCTCACGCTAATCATCTTTGTTATGACCCAGCGTCGTTAAATAAAAATTACACTATAAACGCTAAAGCCATTTCGCCGTCCTACGATAATATGTAAGCCTAAGTCACAAACACCTAGATAACACTGTGTAACAAATTTTTAATTTTGGTTTGTTCCTGACTAGGTAGCAGTTGATTATGCCTCAAAAGTATAAAAATTGGCACTTATTCCCCCAAAACTTTGCTTTTGTGACTAGGGCAGTGATATTCTGAAATTTACCTATTTTACAGAACATTCAAGATGAATTCAGTGCTGAGTAAACATGGAGTAACTGTTAGAAGTTTCTAGGACTTTCAATAATATTCTAGAACGTCCGCGAATCTTCTAGAACTTTCAAGAAATATAAACAGCAGTACAAATACAGTGGCCTTAAGCCAACCAGTTCGGTTTAGTTGTAGCTGCCTAAGTGGATAAAAATATGAGACGGCATCGAAGCTGCAAGCATCAGGCAGACGCATTTTCCTACGCCTGCAGCCCATTTATCAAGGCAAGATCGAGAAAGTACTCCGTTGAACCATCTGCTAAGATGTGCGAGGCCTACAAGGCATATTTTGGCATGCCTATCGGGGATCAAGACAAACCCTGGCCATCTCATTTCACCCGCTAGCACTGCAGAAAACGTTAGGAGGTATGGTAAACAAATTGCAATTGATACTGTCTTAGATTGCAACATTTTACGTTATTAAAGTTTCAAAAGTTTGAAATGTTCAAAATGGTAGCATTCCTGATCGGTCTCTAACTCGGTTTTACCAATTTTGATTCGTATGTTGTTTTTATCTAACTTTATGTGAACGAAAGGACGTTTTTTGCTTTGGAAATAGGTAAATTTCAGAATGTCACTGTCCTGATCACAAAAGCAAAGTTTGAAGGGAATAATTAACAGCCATTTTCTATACTTGTGAGACACAAGCAAACATGAAATAACGCTCCCAACCCAGGAACAACAGTGCAATTAGCCAAATTTTGACAAATTAATTCCACTTTAAATAACTTTCACATTGCCGCTGAATTCAGATCTATAAAGTAGGTCATAGCCTGCGTGAAACTGTGGACATGAATTCTTATCAGTATCAAAGCCAGCAGCCAGTGCTCGGCCTACACCCCTCTAGCAAATTTCATCCGCCGCTCTAGCCTTCTTGTTAAGATGATTAATTATCTAGGCATCTAAGTCGACGTCAGCGGACAGCAGCCAAACGATGATGTTAAACACATTGGATACTGCAGTATTGATTTGAACGCTAATGAGGTCATGTCTGTTAATGGCACACGCCTGTGTGTTTAGAACGTTCATCACTACGAATTGTCCTGAGGTAAAGCACAATTAGTGTGGCTTGCTGACAGATGAATCTTTTGCTGCATAACGTCTCAAAGCCCAGTGAGGGCAAAAATTTGTTGCGGGATTTCTTCTCCATTTGCGTTTACTTGCGAACTCAGCTATTATATGAGTACGCTTACAGTAAAGTGTCGGTGCGAAGATCAGTTTTGGGGTAGGGAGAAAACAATTTCACTTCAGATATGATAATTTTTGGAATAACTATAGTTGCGATTCATTGTAAAACTAAATGTAAATATAAATGTAAACGTCTTGCTATAGCGACCGCATATTGAGGGCCTGTGAATAAGCTGGTCCCCGAGACGTGGCTTTCGTTGGGCGCTGTAGAAATTTCGGAATTACGATTACGATTACACATATGGCCACTTCCCTGTTGATTTTTCATTGAATTTATTTGGATGAAATCCGTGAACACTGGTACCCATCTAGTCTTCGAGTACCATTCGCGCATATTTGAGTTTAAAACTCGTCCATGCACCGCAATGGGAAACCACTACAGACCTACATAATGGCCTCTGTCGCTTAATACGTCCCTCCCTATCAGCGATACTTATAAACCCGCTACCACGTGAGAATTAATTGTCTCAAAATATCTCGTCTATTATGTCGTTGAACAGTGTATCAATATGTTCAAAGGGAGACCTATTAGAGGAGGGCATCAGTCATTCAGGCTGCTGGTCTGTAGTTATACAAGCTCATGAATTTGTATCCTGAATCTATCAGTCGAGCGAAATTATCGACCAGGAAGTTTTATTTTTTCAGGAAGTTTCTTATGGTAAGCATTACTAAGGTTATCATGTATAATGGCAGTAATATACAATTAAAATAATGCGCATAAAATGATATTTAAAAGTGTCTTTTTATATGAAGTGCGTTAGGAGAAGAAATATATGGCTCAGCTAGGCGGTGGTTAGCCGACAGTAAGGATAGGTAGTTTTGAAAGGTAAAGCAAAAATAAATGCCATATCCCATTTCCTGAAAGGCAAGCTTCGCCCTTTACCAAAATGTGGTAGCTACAAGAAATAAAATCACCTTCAAAGTAAAATATTTAGGCTAATTCCAATATATTAATTCATTAATTATTTTTTTCTTCAAAAATTCATTCATTCATTCATTCTCTAACTCCATCAAGTTTCCTATCTCGTATTCCTATCTTAACTTTCAGAAAAGGTTATATCTCTCATCTGACAAGTTCATAAAACTCAAACAATCTGTCTACACCAAACATCAAATCCAGTGAGACTGTCCTCTACTCGCTGTACATCAAGCTTCTCATGGCGACAGATCGTCGAAAAGTATCTTGCCTCTGTCGTTTAGTTAGATATCTCTGCTGCCTTCAAAACCATAGATCATGAATTCTGTTCTCGGCCTTTTCCTCCACATTCATAACACCTCCCCACTCTGCAAACTCATTTCTTCATCACCTGTCAATCATCACCACTACACTGACGACACACAACTCTTCACATCTTTCTACCTCACTCCTTTTTCAGAGGCAATAAATCATTTAGGCAAAGCAGTGGCCTGAATGACCGTTGACGTTCCATGGTTGAACCCTTCATGAACAGAATTTATCCTAATTGGCCTGCGTGAACAACTAAACAAACTAACCTAAACTCCGGACCTTTCTCAAAAGTATCTCGCTCACATCACCTGCCCTTTACTGTTCTCCATTCCACATTCTCGGTATGATCTCTGACAAAGATCATACCTTTGCCAACCACAATCTCGCACTTGCTACATGGATATTGGTGACCTACGCCGCCTTCCCCCATACTTGATTCAAACTGTCTGCACATTAGCCATATCAATTGTTCACTCCAGTCTTGACTACTGCACCTCCACCTTCTCTAACATCAACTCATCTCAAATAAAACTTTTTCAAACAATTTAAAAAACTCTTGCCCGTGTAGTCACCCAAACTTCCAAATACCACCACACAAACCCAGTTCTCAAATCACTTCATTGGCTCAAGGTCACAGAGTCCACTACAAAATTGTTTGTTTCTCTTACCAAGAATGCCCGTCCAACTTCACAACCCTCTGACATTCGCTGCCTATTCACTCTTCTCCAGCCACCCGGATATTCTCGCTCGGTCTCATCCTGTTTTCTATCGCTGCCTCCAGTCTCATACTCTCTCAAATTCCGCAACCGCATTTTAATCTATCGCTGCAAGCTCCTTCAAACGAACTGCCGAAAATCCTTCCCAGGTCACTCATCCCCGTTTCTTCCCTGACAATCTGAGCACTCCTCCGCTTGCCCTCACTCCTGCAGTTTTTCACTCCAGACCGAAAATTGAACTTTTCAGGCTATCCGTTCACGCACAATCTAGTGACCACCATCATCAGTGATTTCCATTATAGAGTCATGTTATCTCATTGGCTTGACCTCCTGAATTCTGACCTGAAACGAAACTAACCGAACAATCTGTCTCTAGCAGGCTTCATTTTATATAACGCCGATGCAAGATGGTTACCTTGATGCTACTTTTGCGTGGCGCTGAAAAATTTCGGATATTTATGTTTACAGTCATTCACTCACTGCATTTATTGAGCGCCCTTTCAAGCTGAATACCCACAGGCACTCCCATCCCAGGCTGGGCGAAAGGAAACAGTTTTCAGGGATTGATAAATGATATATGTAGCAGCTCTAACCAGAAGGACACGCAGTCCAAAAAGGCCACATCAGACACGTAGCCCAAACACTGAAAAAAGCGACAATGGTGTACGTATGTATGCTTCATTTCAATAATATAGGTGTATCAATCTATATGACATAATTTTCAGCGTTTTACACAATGGCTACCAACAGAGACAGTCTCTTGAAACAACTGATTGACTTAACGGAATGCTGCATCTGTCATAAGATGTTCACTGATCCAAGAATGCTGCCATGCATTCACACGTTTTGTTTCCAATGCCTACAAGACTTGGCAGACAATTCAAACAAGAAACCCGGAGACCAGATTGAATGTCCAGTTTGTAGGAAAGAATTCACTATTCCAAGCGATGGAATTCAAGGTGTAGAGAAACATTACTTCATGCCTAATTATGTGGAAGTGAGAAATGCATTTAATCTGTCGAAGGTGGCTCGTGCTTGCGATATCTGCATAGCAACTAATGACGCCACTGAAGCACAAATACCTGAAGCTACAATGCTTTGTTCGAATTGTGAAGAAAACCTTTGTGAGGCCTGCTGCAAGATGCATAAATCGTTTAAAATATCGCGAAATCATGAAATTCTAAAGATAGGAAGCGAAGCTGGAAAAGAAGAGGTGGTAAAGTCCTTTCACGCAATGAATTGTGATATTCATCGCGGAAAAGTATTAGACTACTATTGTGCTGATTGCAAGAAAGTTGTTTGCGTCTCATGCTTTGTTGAAAGCCACATAATACATGACTGCAAAGATGTCTGTACAGTGGAAGAGAGATTCCGTCAAAGTATTAAGAGCAACTCTGACACCATATCAACGCTTGCTGGAGAGCTACTGGCTAAGAGAAAGAAAATGGAAAGTGAAGAGGAATTTCTCAAGAAAATAGTTGCAAGAGAGAGTGAAATTTTGCAAAGTGGCAAGAAGCTGAAGACCGTGAGAAAAGAACACACTAAATCCTTGTTGAATTCATTAGATGAAATAAAGAATCGACATTTGAAAGAAATTCAAGTGGAGAAAGAGGAACTAGACAGGCGATTTATAATTCTGGAAAGCTTTTCAAGGTATTGTGATGAACTGAGTTCAAAAGGATCTGCGAGCGAAGTCTGCGGAAGCAAAGATGAATTACTTCGAAGAGCAGATGTGTTGGAGGAAGACCACGAGGAGTACATTATGCGTCCACTTGTTTCATTTAATGTCATCTTCCAGGCGACTGAATATGACAGTTTGGTCGAAACAAAGAGCGAAAACATTGTTGGATGTATAGAAGGTAAATGCACTTTCATATAATAACTATAACAACCACTTTCTTTAGCCTGTATTGTATTGTGTTGTTTCTCATGGCTTTGTTCTCTCCTGTGCGGCGCATTAAGTTGCCATCCATGGAAAATATTTTACATCAAAGCCTAGTTTTCGAGACAAAATGCAGTAGGCTTTTAAAAGTGACAGCATTTGTCAATCAAGTTGCAAAGCTGAATACTAAATTAAATGAATATTAAATAAAATAAATATTACATTCAATGAATGAAAGACTGAATGATTTCTAAATTGAATTATTACTATATTGATTGCATAAAAATTCTACTTGCATGGTATTTCAAAGCCATTTTGAAGCGTGCGAAGCACGAGTAGTTTTCTGTTTCATAGTAAACCTGTCTCGTTATGCAGTCTGCCAACAGCCAATTGCTCTTAGCTTCAACTACAACTCTGAAATCTCTTATTGGCACGTGTACAATAAATGAGAGAAGGTTTAAATCCATTCATTCTGTACGTTATTTCAGTTATTGTGGTGTTCTACGTGTGTCTTGAATTTTCACACAGAAAGGGTCGAGCAATTTGAAGTCACTGGTATAGCGATAAGCCGTGACTTCAAGATGTACAAGATAAATCTGTGTCGTCAGAGCGAAACAGTGCATAGCGTAGAAGACGTCCCTACTACAGTGAAGTCATATCCTACAGCTGCCGTTTACAACAACACAATGTTTATCACAGGAGTCGGACAAACTTTAAACGAAATATGGAAATACAACTTTGCTTCTGGTTGGAGGAGATGCGGATCTTTAGTTCAAGGAAGAGAAAAACATTGTGCAGAATTTATAGGCGAAACGTTGTACATCTGTGGCGGAAGTAGGAAAAACATTGCGATGGACAGCATCGAAGCCTACAATGCATTGACCGAAAAGAGTAGAACGGTTGGACAGTTGAAGTTTGGCATCTACTCTGCAGCATGTGTTGCCTACAAAGACTCAATCTACGTCTTTGGAGGATTAGATACAGAGATAAAACCGTTAGATTGTGTGCAAGTGTTTAGCCCCGTGGCCAGGGCCTGCACACTTCTTTCCACGCCTTTGCCTCGTCCTTACGCATACATGCAAGCTGTGTTATGGAAGACATATGCTATACTGATGGGCTATGACACGTGCTTCATTTTTGACTTTCATGAGAAGACCTGGCAAGAAAGGAAACAGTTTAAAGCAGGTGTCTCCTTATTTGGAATGGTTCTTGAAAATGAACGAATATTTTTTATTGCTGTAGCACGCAAGGAATCTGACGCACATGATGATACTAGGTGGAAAGAAAGAGACGGCGTGAAGTACATTAGAGTCACAAGCATTGCTAATAATGAAGCAGCAAAGTGGAAAACTCACAATCGTCTGCCTAAACCAATCAATGTAATTGCAGCCGCTAAGCTATTCCTAATACAGTAGCTGACGAAGATTGAACCCGTTTCCTGTTGAAATCGAGTGGAAGTTCACGGAGTAAGCCTACACGTAAACCTGAATAAGACAATATTCGCTGGGTTTTAGGCGCGTGAGAGAGTCCACTAGTGCTATTCAAACATCCTTTGCTTACAGACAAACTTGTTATTCATACTCAGTTCTAACATTATTCGAGATGGCGAAGAGCGACTTAGAATGAAGTCCCTCCTGTTATACATTACGTTAAACACACTGGTTCGTAACATTTGGGACTTATTATTCTCTATTATTTCGCTTCTGCCCTTTGAACTTTTCTTCGTATTACACGTACCCTGGCGGAAAATTAAACAAATCAAACCTTTTCTAGTCTGATAATTTGTTGCTACTCTTTTTTGAACTTGCTTACCCATCGTAACGTAAACCTGACTTTGGATTTCTCTGACCTACCGGAAATCGACGTGGTTTTTCCAACGCACTGCGATCTTTGTTTACGATTTGACTTGAAACGGCCATCGATTGCCTTGAGCATTATGATAACGGCGCTATAGAAGTCACTGAACTAGATGAGATTAGTCTTGTCTTGTTTTTCCTAGGCTAGCCTATACTCTGATCTAAGCCTAGTCTACTCCAGCCAAGTAGTCCAATGAAGTCCTGAAGCCTATTAGGTAAGTTCGATGTCAAAGTCCCTGGCAGCTATATCAGCCTTCTGCCAATATCAGTGTCTGCTTCTCCACTCATTGCTTTTACGAGTTTACTACAAAATGCCACTCGTGATGACTAACTACAGGCCACAGTGAATGTTTTATTAGTACATGACTAGACGCTGGTATCGGTATAGAACTCTTCCGCAATAATAGACTGTAGACTGAATCTATATATATATTCTCGCCATGTTTATCAAATCCAATTGGTTTTACTATTGTATGAACTGTGAGTATTATTGACATAGTTATGCGTATATTAGAATAAGCTTTTGTGTTGACTAACGTAATTACTCACTTAAAATACTTGGCTGGCTTAGGACGTTCAAACTAATCAAAATAGCAAGGCCAGCATAGGTTCTAAAAATATATTAAATACGGGAAACAAAGGATGGTTTTCTGAACTAATTTTACGGGTGATCAACGTGGATGTTGATGGATTATTTTAATAGCAATCTGCCATAGTTTGCGAATCAATACGAACGATATTTCAAACTGATGTTTTGATTGCCAGCCAATCGCGATTTTACTTGTGGGATTTTCAACCAATGGCGACGCGTTGCTATAGGAAGTCGTCAGCCAATGAGGGGACACAGTAGACGCGACTTCTTATCCACTGTAAACAAATGAGCAGACGAAGATTTCATAGAAGGACTATGAAACTGTTACAAGTATTGGTGAAAGAGGCAGACGATAATTTCGGCCAATAGGAAACCTTATAACGATGGAAGATTCGCTGTGAAAACCGTTGAAGTAGTTAGTTCACGGCTGGATTTTTGACAGTAAAAGTCTTCGTTGCGATCTAACGTGACTCCGAGAAATAAGTGGTCAGTTGCGGACTTGTCAAGTCGAGCTGCATTCTCGAATGATGAGCGAATAAAGGCTCATGTTTTACAGGTAGTTAACCTGTGTTTTCGTTGTGAAATGACAAAGTTTTCGTCGAGAAACTAACGTCAGATATTCGTGGATTAAGTCCATGTAAATGAGTCGATACGGACTTAGTGGCGTGAGTCGAAAGGCAGCAAAGATACCTAGTCTTCGACTCTACAGTGCAACTCCATCTCGTCAAGGAACCATTCCTTTGGACGGTTACAATTGAATCGTATTGATTCCATTCCTTGAACTGCAAGGAACTCACTTAAAATACCTACTACGAGTGACATCTGATCAATGGTCTGCAAGGTATGATGGCGTGGTGAATAGAATTGTTTGCGCAGAGACAACTAGTGGTGAGTGACAATCTAACCATTCTACGTCGATGCAAACTCACTACAACTCACAGTGAAACTGTTTCAGACTTTATCAAAGAGTCAGGATACAGGGTTAAAATGGCCATCCAAGCTTTTGGGTGGGTAGAATAATAGATTTAGGCTTGATAAGAAGCTGGCCTTAATTAAGAATTAATTAAGACATTGAACTATATAATATATCGATTGATTTACAACAAGTGACTTTGTTCAATTGTATTCAATCATACATTATGATACAAGATGGTAGTGGAAAAATACGAGCTATTGTAATATCATTACAATTTCCGCTAGATATCACATGTTGATTTGAGTCAGACCTATAATTATCATATCAAGAGACTAAACCCCAATTAACATGTGTATCTACTTACTGGCAAAACAAGCTTATAGCTACCATAGTGTAATGTAAAGTGACTGCAATCAATAGTCACCAGAACTAGACAAGAGAGTATTAGACAAGGGGGTTACATAGATCCGTCTACTATCTGATTACAGGCCACATGTAGTGAATGTAAGTTGATGCCTGAGAACGTTCTCGCGATATTAGTTTCTGAATTTACCCTCGGTTTATTATAACATAGGTCAAAGAAGGTCAAAGAATTCAACATGACCTTGTGACCTTGCACTAATCAAGGCGAAAAGTTGTTCCTCAAACGCAAAAAGGCTGAGCTTAAGGTAAAATGACATCACTTTTTAGGATTAAAACCAAGATCAAAACTTTTCTTCAAACGCATAAGATTGAGCTGAAGGTCAAACACGACAGCAGATTGCTAATCAACATCAGAACCTCACTTCAAATGGATTGGCTTAGCTGAAGGCCAAAATAACACAAGATGGCCTTGTGATAGTAGTTCCAGTGTTTAACTTCATCTTATGGCATCAAAGGCCCATGACGTCGCCCTCCTCCTTCATCCAGGCTTGGGACTGACACTAACCGTCTAGAGGCACTAGCGGATTGGATGGCCTTGTAGGTTATTAATCAAGGTAAATCCCATTCCCCAAACGCAGAGACTGAGGTGAACGTAACGTGAGATTTTCCGAATTATGATCGACACTTTTTACCAAACACAAATTTCCTCTGAAACAACAGCACAATACGCAAAGCACTCTGAGACATGGCATTCAGTGCATCCTAATGTCCAAGGCCCTTGTCTTCTCTTGTCTTCAACCGTCCTAGAGGCGAGGATTTGCTGTACCACGGACAAATTTGTGGCATTTGCTTCTGTCCCTCGTCTTTTGTAATAACTGGTCTTACGATTATTCAGTCCACGACTTTATGTTATCGATCCATGTCATCTTGGGTCTTTCCCGAGCTCGGGATCTTGTGTGATCTCTTTCTCTAAGATGTCGCCACTCTTTAGTAGCGCATGCCCGAAATACGAAAGCCTCCTGTTTTTAATTAATCGGAGCAGACGGCTCTCTACTACTGCCGTCTCTAGGACCCACTCATTGGTCTTCTTAGCAATCCACGGTATTCTAAGAATCTGCCGCAGACACTTTGTTTCAAATGCGTTGATTCTGGCCTCTTCATCTTTCTCTATGGTCCAGCTCTCACACATCCATTCTTTGCCACTGGCCATACAAGAGCTTCCAGAAGTAGTATCGTACCCTTACCTTATAAAATTCACACGGCCAGATGGTGCTGCAATCAACGAAGTTGTGGACATATTCAGCGAGCTCGTGTTAGTTAAAAGTTCCCAGTGAACATGGCTGTACATGCAATCTGACCCTGACCTTATCATACCATCCGATAGGTGGCGCGGCTGTTTTGTGTGGATGGCTGATAACCACACACGCTAGTCGACACGAAGATAGGGGGTGTCTTATCTTAGTGTAAGTTCTAAGATATCTGTATGTCTGTGTCTGTGTCTGTTCGTGTCTGTGTCTGTCTGTGTCTGTCTGTGTCTGCCTGTCTGTGTGTCTGTGTCTGTGTGGACTTGTGAGGATCTAGTACTAATCCCCGTAGAAAATTGTTTGCCAAGTCGAAACTAGACTCGACTTTCTCGTGGGCGCAAAGGTTTCATATCTTTGACGTATGTGGCGATAAATCACAATTACAGTTCACGGGTCATTAAGTTCTTCCGACAGTCGCCAGGGATACCCTGGCACAGCGCCATCTTCCGTTGATAAACGCGTGATAATCAGTGATTTATAGTCAACGATGATTAAAGCCACGCACACTGTTATTCGCGTGATACAAATAATAATAGTAACAACAACAACGACAACAACAGTATTATTATTATTACTATTGTTGTTGTTGTTGTTGTTTTTATTGTTGTTATTATTATTATTATAATTCTTTTCCAAAGAGTTTTTAATTCCGAGGGATCATATGAATCTCGGGGCAAAACTATTAAAATATGTAAGTATGCAGGCATATATGTATCTATGTATGGAAGTGAATCTGTATGTATGTATGCATTTATTTACATTTGTATATGGATATTTTTCTAGTACATTTTAAGAATACCTAAATGCATACATACACACATCGCACTACACGTTATGCCCCGATGGGTTTCTATCCTCGCTGGAGCTTCAATGGTTCCAGATACAAGGTCATCCACCGTCCATTGACCTTTCACGCCGCTCAAGAACACCGCCACTTCCTTGAAGGGAACCACGTCCGAATCAATTCCATCTCGGGCAGGTCCACCTCTAAGACTTCCTCTAATAGGAACTACAAACCTAAGATACGACAAATTTAAGACTAACGTTATTACAGAGTCACCAGTAGAATAATAATATTAGACCGGAAAATTTGATTTAAAGGTGTCTAACAGAAATTTACATCAACGAAATCTTCTGCCTGTCAGAGCAATAAACGTCCACGGTAACTTACCTCTAGTAGTTCCACTGCTTAACGACAGTTGCCGTCGCCCTCCTCCTTTATCCAGGCTTGGGACTGGCGCTACCCTCAAACAAGGCAGCGGCGGAGTTGTAACTTATACCTTAACGAGAATGTGGAACATACAACATTGAAGAAAGATATTTAAAGGTGTCTAAAATCAGCTAATATAAGTAATTATCTGGAGCTTTGCATAGTTTAATGTACAATTAATCTTCCGCAGCCATGTCCATGTTTTGTTACAAAAACATCCTCGTTAGTGCAGACTAATATGCTCAACAAACGATTTAGGCAAAGTGGTAAACACTTTTCACATACAGTTTTAGCGACATCTTATGGTTGCCAAGGCCACTGACATCAACCTTACCCTCCTAGCTTACATTAAGGCTGACTCAGACAACTGTTATCGTTTAGAAAAGAAAACTATTTTAACCAACAATAGGAATCATTTGAATTGCCCATTCTTTAACATCTGATAATTGCCAGGGCTGTTAACGTTACCTTACATATGAAATACGTTCTACAAAATTATCTAGCAACTTCAGAAACCTCTCTAAGACGCTATAAGAACCTCTCGTCCGGCCTTCAGACCTCGACTAATGACTGACCTTTATCCTTGGCGTTTGACTGAACTCATTGCAGGGGTTGTCTTGCACGGCAGTTTGGCTTAGTAGCAACCATCGATTGGTGCGTTAAGCATTATGTCAGTAACGCAATAAAAATTCTTCGATTCTTATTTATTATAAGTATACAATGGTAATGTAGCAACTTGGTCTCAAAAATACAGTTCAGGAGAACAGACACTAATTGTTTTATCCAGAGTTTAACGGGGTCTTGCTGCTGTCAGACCCGTTGACGTTGACTTCCGCTTTAATAATGACTAACCACGCCTAACTACATATTTAGCGAAAATGAGAACTTTATAATTTTGACACGGCCGATTTAAAGGTGTCTAAAAAGCCTATGATTGTCTAGCGACATCTTGTGCCTGCCAGGGCTGTTAACGTGGACATTTGGCATGTTGTTTAATGTGTACGCCCAACGACAGCACGATGGTTTTTATATAAAGCTGAAACAAACAAGTTAAAGGTGTTCAAACAGATCCCAATATTTTAGAGCAGCGAGTGTTTAGCGACATCTTGCGGCTTGCAGGGCTATTGACGTCGACCTTGCTTACCTCAATTTAGTTTCCATTATCTTGATATGAAATTTTTAGAAACAAATTGAGCCAGTATGCTAATTTCTTGTAGGCTTTTAACGCCGATTGAAAGTTGTCATAAATGGCGTAACAAATGTTTTAACGTGAAACCAATAAAGCAGCTGTTTAACAACAGCGTCGATTACCACGACCTCACATTACAAAGTTAATTAATGCTTATCGAGTGAAATTAATTTGTCATAAAACAGAGTAGCAGTAATGGTTATCGTAATCTCGAGATTTCTACAGCGCGCAACGAAAGCTAAGTCTCAGAAATCGGCTTATTCACAGGCGCTCAGTCAAAACAAAATCGATTAGCAAAATGGTTGGGTTCCAGGTCAAGATCCAGGAGTCAGGCACACAGCTGGCGAAGATAAGATGGTTGGGAGGATTGAAGTACATTATTGGTAAGGGATAAGACGTTGTACTAGTAATAGTAGTAGTAATAGTAGTAGTAGTAATAGTGGTAGTAGTAGCAGGAGGAGGAGGAGGAGGAGGAAGAGGAGAAGGAGCAGAAGGAGCAGCAGCAATAGTAGTAGTAGTAGTAGTAGTAGTAGTAGTAGTAGTAGTAGTAGTAGTAGTAGTAGTAGTAGAGTTGTTGTTGTTGTTGTTGCTGTTGTTGTTGTTGTCGTCGTCGCCATACTAGCAGCATCCAGGTTAGATTTAAGTATAAGATCGAATTATGTTTGTTAAAATATATAAGATTAAAATGGTTGATATTAAGCGTGAAACTTAATTAATTAATTAAAAGGCAATTTCTGCAAGAACAGATTTTATTGTTGTTTTTCTTATAGGCGTCCTATGTACATGTAAACTCTAGCGATGCATCCGTCGAATATAAACGAGAGCCTTTCGCCAACTAGCGATTACTCTAGTAGTAATTCGCCGAAGATGTTTCTTGCCATCTACCGAATGAAACAAAAACTATTTTTGGTTGACGCATGCTTATGTTCTTGCGTTACACTGTAAATAGGTCGGTCACCGTGTGGTGTTGGTTTTGGGATCGGGGCTCGTGGGGGGCGTGGTAGCCATGGCGACACGTGCATGTTCGACCAGTGGAAGTTGATGAATGGAAGTGGAAGAGCACATGGAACCATGGAGGAATATATATATATATATATATATATATATATATATATATATATATATATATATATATATATATATAGGCCATTTAAATTTCTCTCCCCATAAACACAACCCCCATCCTAATAGCTCCTCTCCCCTTCTCTCTCTCTGGTCTTCTTTCAACCGAACTTGGTTCTTAACATGGCATCTATGGACAAACCCACTGACTAGACGCATTGCATGTGAATAAGCTGGTGCCCTGCGCTCAGAGGCCCGAGAAGTGTTTAAAACTTGTTTGAACCAACCTCAGCCAAGTACAAACATAAGTTGGATAAAATTATACATTATATCCGATATTATATACAAGAATATTTTTGTCATTTATTTATAACCACTGGAAAAGTTTATTATACTAGATACACTCGAATAGGAAACTTTTAGTCTTCACGAGTCGTATATTTTGAGAAATATTCGTCACTTGCAAAATTTGTGACGTAATATCAGAGTATACAGTGGCGAATCCAGAAAGTTTATTAGGAGGCCAAATGGGCATCTGGGGCCAAGCTCCAGTGGGGTCCATGGGAAAGCCAATGGTCAGGGTTTGGAGGGGCAAAGCCCCTTTGCAACTGAGGACATTTAGGCCAACATAGCTATTAATTTTAATATATATTATATATATTAAAATTAATAGCTATATATATATATATATATATATATATATATATATATATATATATATATATATATATATATATATATATATATATATATATATATATATATATAGTTTTAAATTGCCGGTTTATGCGGACCCGAGTCGGTATATAACCAACATTATGCGGACATAAAATTTTAAGCGGACCCGACCCGGGTCCTCATAAAACATGTGTGCTAGAATGTCTTAAAATGCTTGGATTCGTGCTCATTTCGTGTTTTTAGAAAATGTCCCCATAAACCGTTTTCGGTATATATAACGCGGACTGTATAATTTTAAGGCTCGGTACGTGGCGCCACAATGTCACAGCGAATTATTCAGAAACTAAAATGCAAAAACTGCTTTCGGTACGCCATCTGCCGTTTAGAAATTAAACATTCATAACATTAAACACAGTTGGTGATAATGATATCATAAGCATACCGTCCACGAATAAATTAATTACCAAGGAAGGTAACTAGGAGGATGAGATTCTGCAATGGGAAGACATGATCATTGATGCTTTCTAAAAACACTTCGCGTAGCATTCTTACGCTCAGATTGTGTCACTGGTATGTAGGCCAGGAATCATCGCTTCATTTGATGTATTTTACGCTCGTATTATTCAGCTTGATTTAATCTAATTTAATAACTTATTTTAACCTTAGAAGAAATATACGACGTCGCCTTTAATTAGTAAGGTCTCTTGCAATTCCCAAAATTCAACTCGGAAACAGGAAATGCCACAGCGGGGTCTGTTGAAGATAAACAAATCTGTCGTACTAGTTTTATGCGAGGATGATGACGGCCGTTGACAGGTTTCGTAAATATAGCGCCAAAGGATTTACGTGAACAGCCTACTTATTACTGAAAATTATAATCGTAATCGCAATCGTAATCTCGGGATTTCTACAGCGCCCAACGAAAGCCACGTCACGGGCGCTCAGTAAACACAAAATCGATAGGCAGAATTTTTTCGGTTCCTTAACCCTTTGGAGTCCTTTGTCCCATGGAGGGGGACATTCCCAAAAATCGGATTCGATACTATGTCCCACTTGGCGGGACATTCACCTAGGACTAGCCCATAAAGTCTGTTGTCCCTCGCAGTGGTCCAATGGGCATATTTATAGCGAATACGTTATCAATAGACATGTAGGTCACCAACTGTAGGCTGCCAGATATTTCCCCATTCATTTGCATGCAAGCACCGGGTGAACAAGAAGGGTAAAGATGTTTTGGAAACGTTTGAGAGGAGGAAAAGTTTTACAAAGGTTATATTAAATAAGTACAGATAATGAAGACAATGAAACTAGTTTTAACAGTAGTGACACGGAATTGTACGAGGCATCATCGGTGTTGGATGATCCGTATGAATTCGATGACAGTGATGATGATGATGATGATGACGACGACGATGATGATGATGATGATGATGGATGTCTGGATCGAGTTCGTACCGGTTGAGCTATAAATTGTAGGTCCGCACTTTTAGATAAACTCTTGACTTTCGCCTTTCTCGGCCCTTTTACAAAACTGCAATCGCAGTTGTTTTGTAATCAAATGTAGGCCTACATGATCTTCTTCAGCGACAATATGGCCTCAAACCTGCTCATTTTTGTCAATGAATTTTATCGGATGAGATCCTTCACCACCGCTGACCTTTTGAATAGGCGCCACGCCTACCACCTGACCACCTTAAGGTCCCTATGGACCTAACAACTGTGTTAGCCCGAGATTTGTGAACGTTATAGCGCAATGAGATACTCAATTCTGCTTGTGATGTCATCGCTCTCTTCGGCACCTGCGTTCTTTTATTCTATTTGTAGCTTAGCCTAAGCTCTCTCCTCGCCACTGGCGATGTCCTAGCAATCCGTATCCTCCGGGACCTGTCTTAACTACCCTTAGCTACCTTTAGCTGCCGATCTCAGCTAAATGACCAGTGGATATATGAGGAGGAAGATATCAAGAGAGAGGCGAGTCAGTCGGTATCGGTCCGCTGTAGAGTCAACGAGATAACACCGACGGAAGGGATAATATATCGTGCGTTGAGATACTGTAACGTTTAATGTACTGGCTCGGGTGTACGGTTCGTTTTATTACCTCGCTATTGAAAATCCAGGACTGCGCCATTACTCGAATGAATGCTACTCTCCAAATCCGATCAGTCGACGGTTCGAAGCCGTTCGACTGACACTTGAAGGATCCATGATAGTGTTATTAGATGCTTGTATCACAACCCATCTGTCGAATGATTAGTTTGTGTAGACAACTGTTTTACTAAGCTGTTATTGATTTCCCACAGTATTTTATCTAAGCCAGTATACTTCACTATTGTGCTTTTGTTGACTGTGCGTTCACTATAAGACGTTGGCCTCTACGTTAGGCTATTTAAAATAATTTATGAAGCCTTCACAAATAAAAATTTCATCAAACTGAAGCAGCTTCACAAATTGTTTAACCAGTTATTATATGATTTCCAAAAAAATCTCAATGTATATATTATTATATATATACTCATATATTACTAGTCCGCTAAGAATGCAAGAACGGCGATGGAACAAGAATTGTAAGCAATGAGCTGCGCCACTTATTTCACTTCTAAAATCCAATCAAAAAATTGATCGAAACACAGAATCTAAGAAATCTAAGAAAAGACCTGAGGCACTGTTTCACGACTAACTTTCAACCAAAAATTGGCTGGAAACCAAGCTGGAAACGGCAAACTTGATTCAATTTTCAAATTTCTTTGTGTTCTAAAAAATCCAACCGAAATGTTATTTCCGTTAAAGAAAATTGTGTTGAAATGTATTGAAATAAAAAACGATTTTGAATATTTATTTTCTTCAAATATGCAGTGTTTTCATGACAACGTCTTTGGACGGAATTTAAGCCTTTGCTGTCGACGTTTAAATGGGCAGCGTACGCACGTATGGCATAGTCATTAAGTATTATACAGCAGTGGAGACCTGAATTAGCCTATGTACAGAAGCTGTCAATCAGGACGTGAGTGAATATGTCTGTTCAGCATGTCAATTCAAATATACTTCACATTGGTCGCTATTTAGCTGAGACGGCTGAGAATGCAAGACCGGCGACGGAATATAAGTTCTACGCAAAGATCTGTGCCAACTTATTTATATCATTTCTAACAAAGTAAGCAATTTCTGTTTAATGACGCTGAGTCATAACGAAGATGATTAGCGTCGCCCTCTTCATTCATCCAGGTTTAGGACTGGCATCATCCGAAAACGGCAGCAACGGAGTTAATCACTTCTAGCAAATTATCCCAATTCTTTAAAGGGGTCAGTTGGGGCATAAGGCCCACTCGAGGGAAGAAGCAACATGGCGATTATTTGTCACTTCAGCGTCACTTCAGTCATTGCAATAACCTTTTCCTAGAACATCATCATCATTGGACCAGGAAATTGTGACTTCAGTGCCACCGATAGCACAGTTAGTCCTGCAAAGTCAACAGGGTAATCCAAGCCTTAGAGTCTGTTGCGTCGTCTAACGCAACAGAACAACAACTGTTTAAAATACACTATGTTGCTTACTTTTCAATTTTAAATAGTATGTACTCTTAGATATCTTTATTAATTTAATTTTAAATAAGACAGAATTACTAGTCTAATAATTACAGTATTCACGGTATTGCTTTTGTCTTTTGTTCATTTGGTGTTTGGAAAGCGGACGTAACAACAGTGAGAGTGTAAAGGCAATGCGGACAAATATGGACAAGTTGAGGAAGAGGTCGAAAGGGCATTTACGCGGACGTCTTATATGGACAACACTTATGTCCAAGAAACCAGAAGTAAGGTAGCGGTGGACAAGGAACTCGAAACAGAATATTCCAAGCAGATGAGAATGTATAGACATGACATTTACTGTACTTAATGTAGCATGACCTTTGGCTTTTGCTATAACCAAAATTAACTGCTGCAATTTTTGCATTCTGTCAGGCGAAAACAACAAACAAATTGACATCTATAGGACGACAGAGTTAGCATTTGTACTGATAATGATTTTTTATTAAACTAAACTCAGCTGACTTACAAAGAAACCCTACATGAATGTTTTCATAGGCCTATATAGGGCCTACAAAACACCGTGTAGAAATGTATGAGACACGACAGTCATAAACGGGCAACACCTCGGCTCGGACGTCGCCGCGGTCAATAAACACCTTCTTAATGCGCTACCTTTAATACCTCTCGTTCTTTCAAATATAATTTGTGGCTATATTGATGTGTTTGTTTATCCTTGTGGGGTTGCTTTGTTTCCATTTGTTGCAGATTTCGCTCTGTACGGGGAAGAGTGAAGGGAGGCGATAAAGTGTGAAGCAGAAATTCCTTTAAGCTACGGTATGGTTAATATAATGATTTCACTTTGTGAAAGCAACAAATTAAACTGTATAAAGGGCATTTTCATTCTTGGAGGTAAATTTAATAAGTTTAGATTTAACGGTGTTTCTGAGTAGGCTGGATTCTGCGATGAGGATTGGCAGTCATTTAGTCGATAGATGACAGACGTAGGCCTATCTGCATCTCGGAATGTTGTGGTCCAGCATCTAGTTCGTCTTATTTAAAGCCTTACTCATTCGCCATTATCTTCATATTGAAGTAAAAATCTTACACAGGACTGAAACAAATTCGCAAGCTATAAGTATTAATTTCTTGGTTTTGTTGATTTCTTTAATGTTGGTTTGTAGCGGTCTAGCATACAGTCTTTTAGAACAAGCACAGCTGAGCGCCTCGCTTGTATGTGCCCTGGGTTTAGCCACATATATCAATTTTTTATTACACCAAACAATGGTAGCACAAAAAGGAAAACAGAATAAAAAGAAAAACATAGCAAATTGAAAATGACAGCATAAATATCTGTAATATTATACTACTGCCAGCATCAGAGAAAAATCAATCACCCTAATCGTAAACTAGAGATTTCTACAGCGCCAAACGAAAGTCAAGTCGCGGGAATCAGCTTATTCAGAGGCGCTCAGTCAAAACAAAATCAATAGGCAAGAAGGGTTCGGTTCCAGGTCAAAATCCAAGAGGCAGGCAGGCAGGCAGGCAGGCAGGCAGGCAGGCAGCCAGGCAGGCAGGCAGGCAGGCAGGCAGGCAGGCAGGCAGCCAGGCAGGCAGGCAGGCAGGCAGGCAGGCAGGCAGACGCTGCGGTGGATGGTGTATGGAATTGGATCATATGCTGATTGAGAAAAACACAGAAAACTGACAGCAGCGTTATCACTGAAAGAACATTTCTTGAAATATCATAGTTTTCTGGTCAACCAGGAGTCTCTAATGCTGGGTTCCTGTGTAAGGTGCAGTATAGCCTCAACATTGCTAGACAGAGTTTGAATATTTTACATATGGCAGTGTTGTAAGTGTAGTTCTACTCCAAAGAGTGCAGCTCACTGTAAGGCTAACAGCTTCCATTCAATAAAGAGGAGAGTTTAACTATGGGCACTCACTAAATGCAGTTGGACAGGTTCGATAAATTTGTAGCGTTTACTACACAAGGAATTGAATGACCTATAAAACTTCACTCTCATTTCATGCAGGCTAACTTTAAATGACTTAGTTGCAGCCAGAAAACAGCCCACATATTAATAACATAACTGATTTCTGTTCCATTGACAGTAACGCTCTTACATATATTATGAAACAAAGAGCCAATCCTAATAATTTGAGATTTAGCTACATTAAATTTCATGTCCGAACTTCCTAGTTCGACAGAGTAAATGTCAACCGTTGCTTCAAGATCACACATGGATGCAGATATTAGAAGGTCATCTGCATACATGAAACATCCCAAAAATACATCCCCAATTTCACAACCATGGCTGGATCGACTTAACTTTTCAATGAAGTCGTTGAGTAGCGCTAGAAATTGAGTAGAATTTAGAAATTCTCGAACTTACGATTACGAATTAATACGTATACGTGACCAGGTCAAGAAAATCCCCAACCCCCTTCTCGTTCAGCCTAGAATCTGCTCCATTCACACGTTTAAAACAAATTCTTCTGTCCGCAACTTAGGCCGTATTCAACAGGAGGTGACCTGATACGATTGATGAAACGAGAGACGAGCTTAGCGACTTAAGAGCAATTAATACCTGCAGCTAGGCTGACGGCCGCGTGATTGGTGACATGCAGCCGTCGACAAGTAATAAAACCGCGTCAGAGGAAGACCGCGTTTCAGAGAACCGTAATCCACAAATTCACTCCAGTCCTTGGCAGAGCTGGTGTCATCAGATGCCGCCAGGGAGAAGAAAAGATTCGCATGAAGGAACTGTTGAACGATGACACTGATGAAGACTCAAACTCCTTAATTAGGGCCGAGGCTCGAGAGTTTGTATTAGCTCCGTAACAAGGCCCCACGTTGTCCGAACTTCGGAAGCATGGGGTAGTAAATAGTGCCTACTGTACGCGATAGAGGGGGTATATTGTTTTGGCGAAGTAAGCCAAGCCAAGGTGATAACAATGATGGATCTGAACCCAAGCGTGCCTGAATTTTAGACACCAATATTCCACGGGTAAAATCCTAAGTGCCGACCCTTGGAATAGCAATTTGAGAGCTTACGCCGCACTGAGGATGAGGGAGATGGCGCAGATGAGTTATAGTTAATAAGAATATATATCATAATAACAGAAGAAGCAGCTGTAGGGAACTTTCCGAGAATTTAACGAAAAATTTCCCGGAAAGTTGGATCTAACTAAAGCGATCAAACAAACGATAAAGCGTCAGGACCATAAAGCGTCATGACCACAAAGCGTCATGACCAACGTCGCGATCATTCATTCATTCATTTACGGCAAAATTTAAACCTATAGCGAGAGGAAGGTACTTGTAACAGCAACTTTTAGCACTGTGAAATTGTTTTTTTTGAAACAGACAGCGCGGTGTCTTTTGTCCGATTCATTAATGCAAAAAAGCTATTCGAGTAAGTCCATAAACCAGAAATAACAACGGGACTTTTATTCGGAAATGTAGGCTGTGATTGAAATATCTAAGGACCTATAACCACAACGGGTGGTTTACAATGCACTTGTTGATAGGTGTTTGCCCAAACTTTCTGAAGGTGTAATACCCCACCGACTGAAGAGTCGCTCGGGTTTGCCGCTGAGGCTTTGTGAATGATTAATGACTGTTAAATGATTCAATAAGAGTGTGCGACTTTTAACGAGGGACTTATTCACTTCTAAGGCTGTAAACGTGTGGTTTAGACCTACACGAGCTATGAAATATCAAAATCATTACAAGCACATCTGCCATAAGGCCCTTCGCATATGACTAGCTATAGCTTTATATTTAAAAAAATTCCTGTAGCAATACTAGGCCTACATTGGCAGACCCTGAACTTAACCCAAATCATAATAAACGAAGGGCTATCGATGTGACCAATTGCACTTGCCGCTGAACATCGTTGTTCCCGACGACGAAATATTAATCAATCGACCAAATGGTTGCAACCACTTCCACCCCTGTCAATCAGTCAATCAAACGAATTCGACAGGTGGGTGTTGATTGGCTTTTGTCGTCGCTCGAAATTTCTAGACTACTGTGTTGAACGAGGTAAGCTTCTAGTGTATCATATATAAGAGCGGCCAATCAATGGAATAAGCTGACAGAAAATTCTCACCAATCAGGCATATATTCCGAATATTTGTATTGTATCGCTGTAGCCATCTGTGAGGTATGGATATGGGAATTAATCAAAACTGCATGCATAACCCTGACAAATGTGGAATCTGTAAATCCGATGACTGAAAACAATGATACCACATATATATAAAGCGCATAGTTATGACTCAACTGCATGGGTCACATTACTTCATAATGAAACAGTTCTTGAACGGGCATCCCTGCATTTAAGTGTCCTATAACTAGTTTCATGATTGAATATAGGAGGATAATCAACAAACAGATACATATTATAATCAATTATACACAAACAGGCCTATAGTCCCATAATTACGTCACTGCATGGTAATGCAATATTAAGTAGGCCTAAAAATCACTTTGAAATCTGATTCAGTGTTTGATACATCCTTATGAATCACTGTGCTTTTCGCGAAACACCAGTTTCAGGCACTTTTCTATGTCCTCTCGCCGTTGAAAAACGCGACTAGATAATTCATTACATATGGATTATTGAGCAACTGTTCTGCAAATATAACAAATTTACTGATCTTCTTGAACCTTAACGTTACAAAGTACCAGCGCTTAGTGAAAGATGGCATCATGCAAATATCAGCTGTACAATTAAATTGCACTATAGGTCTTGCAACAGTGCATATAGTCATTTTGGCCGATATGTAGCCAATCAGTATGGGCCAGAGAGTGTTAGGTGAGTAATTGTAAGGAAAAAGCACTAAAGGAATAATCCTGTAATACTTGAATTGTTGTAGCAAGCGTGATTTGGTATCTAAGCATCGGGGGGATAGTTAGCAGAAGCTAAATCCTCAGGAACTGCAGTAAATTTCCTCACCACATCCTGAATTCTGGCCAAACTTTCACAACTGCAAAACTGGCTAGTAAGGTGCCCCAGCAGAAGGCTTGTATCATGTCGTTCGCGGTTTCGTGTCGAGCGGCGAAGTAGCGAGGGCATGAGATTTGCAAAACTTGGTGGTAAATCAAAATACTGAACAAGTCATTGGTCGTAGACTTTGGCAGGTGTAAAGGACACGTAATATAACGTTTTATTCTGTGACTCCGGAAGTTTTCTGACAAAAGACGTAAATTATTATTTCTGCATTTATTAAGCGTCACTATCTAATTACTAAGCACCAATCAATGGCGCTGAGTAATTCTGAGTGAAGGACTTGCTTAAGGTTCCTAAACAGCAACCGTCTCAGAAGAGGAGGCTCCAACCCATAACCTCTGCGTAGCAAGCCAAGCACTATATCCAATCGGCTACCGTGACCCACATGTCGCTATAGGCCTAATTGTTACAGTTAAGTTGAAAATTACATGGCTTGTTTAAGTATGAATTCATTGTTGTTTAAGCCAAACCATTTCAAAACAGAACTGTTTTCATCAACAACATTTGTATAGACGTCAACGGTCATAGCGGTAATATTATGATGTCGTTAAACTTATGGTTCTGCTACTACTATTAGCACAGCCCGACAAACATAGCACACTTCCTCTGCCTTCTTCGAGGTCCGACAGAGAGAGAATCTTGACAATGAACAGAGAGCAAGTCCAGGTAAACAAGCGTTAAAGCTGTTTAAATTCATGTAACCGACCAACAGGTGCGACACGGGGGTATAACTTAACATAACCTCGTCTCTTGAAAGGTAGAGCCGCAATATTAGACGAGAACCAATTAATGCTATTAATTAGTATTCGTAATAATAACAGAAATATTAAATACAGCCTAAAACCAGGACATTCCAAAGATTTACAAAAATTTTACCACCGTTGCATTCCAGGTTTCGGTAGTAAAGCAGCACCATTAACTTCATTGATTCGAAAGGTTAGCCCGAAAAAGTATAAGGGACAGTCAACCGGTAAGGCATGTGCTACACTGAAACGTCATAAACTTGACAGCCGACCGCGTTCTTACACCTGATATAAGGAACCTTTTATTCTCAGATGCGACGCATCGGATTCTGGCTTAGGGTCATAATTAGGTCACTTAGACGCAGAAGGACTGGAGCGGCCTATATAGCATGCTAGCGGGAAACAGACAGAGATGGAAACAAAAAACCACAGTGGCATAGCTAGCCTTCCCAGGGCCCTTGTGCAAACTGAACTTTGGCCATTTTGCTTTACATAATTGAGCAATCGGGCCTTGACTTCTTTGGGGCCCTGGAGCACCAGTGAAAGGCAACTAAACTCTCTTGCCAGGGCCATAACAAAAACACCTAAGTATCAACATATTACTCCAATACTCCATTCCTTACGCTGGTTGCCATTCGAACAAATAATCCAGTTTAAATCTGTAACAGTTCACAAAATATTACATCTGAGTCAGCCGACCTGTCTGTGTTCCATGCTCAACCGTCATACTAACAAATATTGCACTAGATCAATAGACACTAATACGAAGACTCTTGTTTTCCCTTGTTCAAAAACAGTGCTGGGTTCTACAGCGTTCTCACTGGCTACTTCACGGTTTTAGGATTCGTTGCCAAGTTCTATTCGTTCTGTCTTTTCTGTGACGCCATTCAGGTCTGACCTAAAGATACGTCACTTTCAACTCGCTTACCCACCGTAGCCTGGCTTCTGGTTTCTCTTACACATCAGAATTCGACCGGGCTTCTCCAACCGTATATGATTTTTGACCGCGATTTTGACGAAGCGACCATCCATTGATGCCTCCAGCATTATGATAACTGCTCTATATAAGTTATCATATTTCATTAGATTAGTAGAAATATTAGTGACCGCAGGGAAATTTCACTACCCCCTAACGACCGCACATTTATTTTGCAAGAATGATCGAAAAGTGAATAGGTTTGAACTTGTGATATCTTTGTCAGTTTTTAGCAAGTAGACATAAGGCAAACCGCTTCACTCTTTAGCATTTTATTTCCTCTTCCCATCCATATGTTCGTTTCTTGAAAAGAAGAAAATCTGGGGTAACCAAAGTTGCCCCAAACTGTACGCCTCAAAATTCCTATATTTTTTAAAGTTCAAGGCAGTCTAAGAAATTTTCAATGAAGAACTATTTACCATTCAATCACCCGTTTATTCTCTTATTTCACTCTTGCCTGTCAACCAACTACTCTTCTTAAGTTCTATAACTGATCCACATGCAGCACTGCACCTCCTCGACTCTGAACGTTCTCCGCCTTGAATTTTGCAAATTATCCGTTCCTCTACCCCTTCTGTCATTTAAACACCATCATAACTCCCGCCAGAATTAGGACACTTATCTGACCCGTCACACGAACTCGCCAACACATCAATCCCTTGCAGTCTCTGCCCGATACATTTAGGCTAATCAAAACTAAAAACACTCCTCTTCCCCATTTCCTGCCCTGATCCCTCTTCTTCGCCTAATTAAACTTGCCGCTCCAATTCCTAACACCATACACCGAGGCCGTCTGACTGACTGACTGCCTGCCTGTGTTAGATCTTGACCTGGAACCGAACCCTTCTTGCCAATTGATTCTGTTTTGACTGAGCGCCTGTAAATAAGGTGATTCTCACGACTCAGCTTTCGTTTGGCGCTGTAGAAACCTTGAGTTTATGATTACGATCTGTTTCAAGCCCCTATTTATTATTCCGTCGGCACTCCGCTCAAATCTGAAGTCTCACCTTTTCAAGAAATCTTACCCCGATCCATCCAATCCGCCATCTTCCCATATCTCTCAACCTAAACCCAACCACCGTCACAGTTTCTGTCCCTTTCTATCTGGTCTTCTGGCAACCTTTTGAACATTGTTCTTCTTGTAGCATCTTTGGACAATCCCTTTAAGTTAAGGCAGCGCTCGTGAATAATCTGATGCCCTACGCTTAACTTTGAACTAGCGCTTTAGAAATTCTCTAGATTACGATTTTTATACCGATGTGTTTAACAAGGGGATTTGATTAGTCCGAGTGGCCAGACGAGCAGCGGCGTTGATGACTGCCTGAAACCGAAGGGTTCTGCACTGTGGCAAGCCAGCGAAAGCAACGTTGCAGTAGTCGATTCAGCTTAGTACCAAACTTTGTACAAGTAGACGAGTTACGTCTTTTGTGAGTGACCCAGAGACAGACCTCAGCTGTCTCAGGATGGCGAAGCTGGTCCTCACAAGTCCTGTAATGCGAGAGATCACTGTCAAGCAGGAGGCCAAGATCACGAACTTCAGTCGCTGGCTCAACAGCACATTCACCAATGACCATTGGGTCTGGAGTCTAATTTGTCTGCCCTGAGGATGAGCATTAAAGAAATTCTGACTTAGATGAACTGAGCTGGAGCCGATTGCATTTCATGCAGTGAGCAGTCATTAATGCAGCTCATTGAGACGGTCTTTAGGTGCTGGACATCAGTGTCTTCAGGGCGACGGGAGCCATAGATTTGTGAGTCGCCAGTGTAGAGATGACCATGCAGACCATGCTTGGATATAATGTCTAGGATGTTTACGGTATAGAGGAGGAAAAGAATGGGTCCCAGAACTGAGCCCTGAGGAACGCCGCAGGTTACTGTAGAATGGTAGGTGAGGGCGAGAAGGAGGTATGACGGACACTGCTGGCTGCCCGTCAGGTAAGACGTCGTCCACTCAAGTACGGTGGATGACATGCCATAAGATAAGTGCAATCAGTGAAACAGAATACTGTGGTCGACTGTGTCGAATACAGTAGACAGGTCCAGAATATACATAGAAGAGAGGTTTCCGGAGTCAACTGTGGTGAGTATGCAGATAGAATGTGCAAGAGCAGTCGTTGTGGAATGGGAAGCACGGTAGGCCGTCTGTCTTTCTGGGAGCAGGTTGTTAATGTTGAGGTAGCTGACAAGTTGTCTGGCTACGACCCTAAATTCTACCATTTTAGATAGAACAAGCAAGTTAGATATTGGCCGATAACTTTTTGCATCAGCGGTGCCTAAAACCAGGTTTTTTTAGCAGCGGAGTGATTGCTGATACTTTAAAGGCATTAGTAATATGCATTAGTAAATGCCATTAGTAATAATGACTAAGATTTGGCAGAAGCTGTCTAAATGACGTAGAATTCTAAAATAATAATGACCGATTTGGCAGAAGGCTAGGATCTGAGAAGTCTCATTAAGTACCAGTTGGCATCGTGCCGTCGGCTGTCATTAATACCAGTCAGTACCGTGTGATCTGTAATGGGTTCAGCCAATAATAATAATCTTTATCTGACAGATATTATTCGTCGTGATTCTGTGTGTTTCATGTTTATTGATACTTAGAGACTTGTTTTAGCCAGCCAGGCGACGTCGCTAACTAACGGCAAAGACAGACCTTTACTTTAACGCCGTACGTCGGTAGCCTGCTGTGCTCATAGCAAATCATCGTTGAACTGATTAACCTGCCCATCAAAGAAAGCCATCTTTTTTCTTTCTGAAACGCGCAGTTTTGCCGTCAGCAACGAAAATGCGATAATGTGCAAAAAAGGGCAAGATGATGATATTAGTTTTTAAAATAATTCTTGTCTTTATTATTTAGTGTATTTGAACTATATTTGAGTAACTTGTCTGAAGTACATTATTAATCTGCAACACTGGACAATCATTAATAGCGGCATGACTAATTTGACACGCCTGTCATAAAATGAGACCGATGATGAACAGAAGTCCTCTGTTCGGAGTTTTGGTGGATGGGACAGGGATGGCAGAATGACACGGTGTAGGTGAAATATGAGAGGGGAATGGAAGACTTTAAATGCGGGCGTAGTTTGGAGAGAAGGCAGTCGCTAAGTAACGGTCAAACGTGCAACATCCCGAGAGCTGAAAGAAGATAGCACGTGCATCAAGATGAATTTCCTTAATACAGATCCGATGCGTCTCTCAAGAAGTCAGCGGCTGGTCCTGGCAGCTCTATCTAAGAATTCGTTAAAGACTACACCCAGAAATACATTGACGGGAGAGAAGAGGAAAGATTCCGATTTTGAGTGCCCTGCAGCAAAACGGTCGTCAACACATTCGCAGCAACTGAGTGACACAATGCAGGGAACGGAAGCACAAACACTGCTGAATCATCTCGGTGCACTCAACGAAGTTATCGCGCCTAATTCATCTGATCGACCGAACGAATTTCAAGCAAAACCAAGTAAGACAGTGATTTTGTTGAAGTGTTTATACATATTACAGTATCAAAGCAATAGACCTACTTAGCAAGCTATATAATATGCATAAAGCAGATCATAAAGCTCAAGCTTTTTAAAAGAAGTACAAAGAATCAAGAACAGTATTATATTTGAATAAAAATTATCAATTGCATTGAATATTGAATATGAAAACTAGTAAGTTAGTTATGGAGTAAAGTATTTAAATGAAGTCAAAGTTAACATAAGGTATGTAAGCCTAAGCTGCTTAGAGTATTACTATCTGTTCTCAGCATACAGTTTGCACTCGAAACTGGCGAAGAACTGTTACATTCGGCGACTTTGCGCCTGTGAACAAGCTAATTAAATGAGGTTGCTGAAAGTCTGAAAGACTTTGTGCATTGCAGTGTTAACAGTCTGCATTGAAAAGCAAACACACAATGTCAGACAACAACTTTGACTGTATTGAATTTTTTGCAACAGTACAAAAGTTAGTTAATAAAAATTACAGTATTAATGCCCTTTTTTTCTGGTAAAATAGGTCTGATCTTTGTATATATATCTACTCCAACAATAATAAATTTTGGAATACAAATTCTGCTATAGAATCTATATTGCTAGTTAGAGTGATATTTGTGTGCAGAGATTCAACATCTAAAATAATAAGAATCATTTATGTGTTAATAATAGAGAGGGTATGTAACTTTGCTAGGAAATAAGTCACGTCTTCAATAAAATTAGATAATCTATAAATCAGCAATTCTTAACAATTGTTGAATGCATTTACGTAATCTGTGTGCTAATCTATTTATCTGAGACACTACAGGTCTAAGAGGAAAAATAGTTTTATGGGTCTTTGGCAGTCAACAGAAGAAAGCTAGATCGTTTCAAGCAGAGCATAACCAATTGATATTATAATTATTGGTAAAATTCACTAAAAAAGAATTTTTTTTTATAATTATGCATTTTAACTCTTAAACAAAAAGGAATGAAAAGTGCACGAAAATGCTGTGGTTTTTGCAGGTTATCAAGAACTTAATGACGATATTCAGGTGCAGAGTCATGAGATGGAGACAAGTGAATATTCTTCTGATCGAGGCCAATCTGTCGAATGCTTGAAACAAAGTGAGTGAATTCATATAGTGCAAAACTTTTACCACAAAATGTAGGCAACTTGCGTGAACAATTTGTGTTAACAGAATTTTGTGTTAATGTTTTATTCTTAATCCACTTTGTAAATATAAAATAAATAGGGATTTACTGTAAATGCAGCAATCACTGAGAATTGCACCCGTAATAGATATGCATTTGAACACTTGACACAAAACTAAGCAAATTCATTTGATCCTGCATGGTGATTGGGGAGAAAGACCTGCATTGAGTCGAAGTTTAGATTTTACCTCATATTTTGGAATTTAGTTGTCTTAAATATATTTTGTTTTTATTGTCCGGAAAAGCAGTAATTTACGAATCCAATACAAGCATGATTATTGCAATTTTATTGCAAGATTAAACTGTGCAAATTTAAGTATTTCCTCGCTCGTAAAAATCATCCCAGTGCAGGCCATTAAGTGGAGCATTGAGACAAATGCATGTGGTGCATTGTGGTGCATTGGGTAAAACAACTGATGTAGCGTCATAACCCAATTTTATCGAGTGTAAACGAGCAAATTAGTTAAACAATTCTAGTCAAACTTTCAAAAGACAGTGGAAAAGTTCAGTCAGGGAAAAAATATTACCTATATATAGGTCCACAGTACATGCTAAAATTGCAGACACTAAGTCTTAGGCTGATCAGTCCAAGTCATCAGAATTGCAATTGTAGTCGCTTGCTGGTGATAACACAGATTTACAGTACTTCACTAATCCATAGGAGTTAGCAATAAAATAGACGATCCAGATCCTAATGTTCGCTCACTGATTTTCTACCTTTGTCAATCTGAGAACTCATCTGCTTTGCTATCTTGTGCAGTATTTCACTCAAGATTAAAAGCTGAAACTTTCTAGCCATCCTACCCTGCTCCAGCTCCGGTATTATCATATGACCATTATTATCAACTACTTCTACCGTAGCATCTTGCTGTCTCCCTAACCCCCATCCCGGAATCTGCCTGGTACAGAAACTGACCAAACAAATTGGCTCTTGCCGACTGGATTTGATGTAGCGCCGGTGGTTTAAACTTGTCTCCCTGATATGCCTTTTGCTAGAAATTGCAAATGTTTACAATACATTACATTTACATTACGATATCAAAGCACTATTCAGTAAGATATAGAATAAACATGAGCACAGTATTAAACTAAAGAAATTTCAAACAGAGATACATTACAGAGAATCTAGAATATATTTGAATGAAATATCAATTTTAGGGTTAATATGTAAAAAGAAAACTAGTAAGTTAGTCATAGAATAAAGTATGTTAAATGAAACCTTGGTAAGTCAAACACAACATAAGGTACTGTAAGTAGGAAGTTTACAGTATTATTAAACACCAATTAAGTAGGAAGTTTAAAGTATTATTAAACACCAATAATTTATATACAGAAATTTATAAATTTACAAAGGCTGCTGTAATTATAAATAAATGCCAACCTATATAAACACCATCTGATATTCCATACATGTAGTAAGAAGAGAAGATTGGACTCATGAATCTAATAATAGATGATTACGATTCTGGGCACCTGAGGGGTATTGTCTAAATTCAGGATGCAGAATGTTTTTCTACAGACTAATTCTGTAAGATAACATTATTTGTAAAGGCCAGCAATGGTAAAGAGGAGAAATGTTGTTTTGCATATTGATTGTTCTTGTGCCAACCAAGTTTCTCTATTATTCTTCTTCAAGATATCATAGTGCTCATTGTTTTCATGAGTACGAACCCAATCATTCAGTTGTTAATGAACTTTTTTAGTTTCAACAGACTATCATGAGGAATTTTCAGAACCTTAAAGGTTTGACTGGATATCCCCATTTATAAAGTTATCATTGAGCCAAATAACGTTAGTTGACAATTGTATACTGTCAAAGGTATTGTATTTTAATCTAAGCAAACGGCTAGAAGGAATCCCCCGTATGATAAATGAGTGCAAGTGTAAAGGAAGAGGAAAAGAATTTCATTATCAGAATATGCCATAAAAATTTATCTTGTCATTCCAAGTACTGAAAACATCGTCTATAGCAGAAACATGTACAGATTGCTAGGTGTTGAGTACTTTTGCTAAAAGTGTGAAACAATTTGTGCACTATAGTTTTAGCTGGCTGCACTGAGCACTCACTTCCCATTGTTAGACCCTACTGTTGTCTGTACAGGATGTCTTAACAAGACAATATTCCTTCTCCTCCTCCTCCTGCTACTTCTCTTCCTCCTCCTCTTCCTCTTCTTCTTCTTCTTTTCTCTTCCGTCAGATGTGTGCCGACGATGAGGTTTGAACAAAATGTCTCCAATTCGTTCTGACTCTGCTTGTGTTAACAGCATTTCTCATGTCCACATCTTTTGCTTTTAGATCATCCTTCACATTTTCCATCCAAGCCTTTGTCTTCCTCGACTCGTGTTCCCTTCACTTGGCCATGCAGTGCTCTGGCTGGTAATCTCTTGTTTATCCATCCTTGGTACAGTACATGCCTAAACCATGTCAGTCTTCTTTTTCTAATCTTGTCTATTAGTGTCTCCCTCTGCCCCAACTCTTCCCGGATCACCTCATTGTGAAAGCTATCTCATCTGGTTCCTCCCAATATTCTTCTTAGCCAACCCATCTCTGCCACCAGTATCCTCCTTTGATCTTCTTTTCATGTGCACCAACACTCTGATACCTACAACAGCACTGGAGTGAAAAATGTTTCATACAGTTTTCTGTCTGTTCTTGTTGATATGTTGCTCGTTCTCTGCATCTTACTCAGACTGCCAAACATCGCGGACGCCAGACCAATCCTGCTTTTTATATCTTTTGTACATCGTCCATCTTACGTTATTAATCCACCCAGGTACACAAACTCG
>OZ029920.1:4365695-4475003 GCA_964023275.1 Norana najaformis | reverse complement strand
TCATCGGTGTTGGATGATCCGTATGAATTCGATGACAGTGATGATGATGATGATGATGACGACGACGATGATGATGATGATGATGATGGATGTCTGGATCGAGTTCGTACCGGTTGAGCTATAAATTGTAGGTCCGCACTTTTAGATAAACTCTTGACTTTCGCCTTTCTCGGCCCTTTTACAAAACTGCAATCGCAGTTGTTTTGTAATCAAATGTAGGCCTACATGATCTTCTTCAGCGACAATATGGCCTCAAACCTGCTCATTTTTGTCAATGAATTTTATCGGATGAGATCCTTCACCACCGCTGACCTTTTGAATAGGCGCCACGCCTACCACCTGACCACCTTAAGGTCCCTATGGACCTAACAACTGTGTTAGCCCGAGATTTGTGAACGTTATAGCGCAATGAGATACTCAATTCTGCTTGTGATGTCATCGCTCTCTTCGGCACCTGCGTTCTTTTATTCTATTTGTAGCTTAGCCTAAGCTCTCTCCTCGCCACTGGCGATGTCCTAGCAATCCGTATCCTCCGGGACCTGTCTTAACTACCCTTAGCTACCTTTAGCTGCCGATCTCAGCTAAATGACCAGTGGATATATGAGGAGGAAGATATCAAGAGAGAGGCGAGTCAGTCGGTATCGGTCCGCTGTAGAGTCAACGAGATAACACCGACGGAAGGGATAATATATCGTGCGTTGAGATACTGTAACGTTTAATGTACTGGCTCGGGTGTACGGTTCGTTTTATTACCTCGCTATTGAAAATCCAGGACTGCGCCATTACTCGAATGAATGCTACTCTCCAAATCCGATCAGTCGACGGTTCGAAGCCGTTCGACTGACACTTGAAGGATCCATGATAGTGTTATTAGATGCTTGTATCACAACCCATCTGTCGAATGATTAGTTTGTGTAGACAACTGTTTTACTAAGCTGTTATTGATTTCCCACAGTATTTTATCTAAGCCAGTATACTTCACTATTGTGCTTTTGTTGACTGTGCGTTCACTATAAGACGTTGGCCTCTACGTTAGGCTATTTATATTAATTTATGAAGCCTTCACAAATAAAAATTTCATCAAACTGAAGCAGCTTCACAAATTGTTTAACCAGTTATTATATGATTTCCAAAAAAATCTCAATGTATATATTATTATATATATACTCATATATTACTAGTCCGCTAAGAATGCAAGAACGGCGATGGAACAAGAATTGTAAGCAATGAGCTGCGCCACTTATTTCACTTCTAAAATCCAATCAAAAAATTGATCGAAACACAGAATCTAAGAAATCTAAGAAAAGACCTGAGGCACTGTTTCACGACTAACTTTCAACCAAAAATTGGCTGGAAACCAAGCTGGAAACGGCAAACTTGATTCAATTTTCAAATTTCTTTGTGTTCTAAAAAATCCAACCGAAATGTTATTTCCGTTAAAGAAAATTGTGTTGAAATGTATTGAAATAAAAAACGATTTTGAATATTTATTTTCTTCAAATATGCAGTGTTTTCATGACAACGTCTTTGGACGGAATTTAAGCCTTTGCTGTCGACGTTTTAAATGGGCAGCGTACGCACGTATGGCATAGTCATTAAGTATTATACAGCAGTGGAGACCTGAATTAGCCTATGTACAGAAGCTGTCAATCAGGACGTGAGTGAATATGTCTGTTCAGCATGTCAATTCAAATATACTTCACATTGGTCGCTATTTAGCTGAGACGGCTGAGAATGCAAGACCGGCGACGGAATATAAGTTCTACGCAAAGATCTGTGCCAACTTATTTATATCATTTCTAACAAAGTAAGCAATTTCTGTTTAATGACGCTGAGTCATAACGAAGATGATTAGCGTCGCCCTCTTCATTCATCCAGGTTTAGGACTGGCATCATCCGAAAACGGCAGCAACGGAGTTAATCACTTCTAGCAAATTATCCCAATTCTTTAAAGGGGTCAGTTGGGGCATAAGGCCCACTCGAGGGAAGAAGCAACATGGCGATTATTTGTCACTTCAGCGTCACTTCAGTCATTGCAATAACCTTTTCCTAGAACATCATCATCATTGGACCAGGAAATTGTGACTTCAGTGCCACCGATAGCACAGTTAGTCCTGCAAAGTCAACAGGGTAATCCAAGCCTTAGAGTCTGTTGCGTCGTCTAACGCAACAGAACAACAACTGTTTAAAATACACTATGTTGCTTACTTTTCAATTTTAAATAGTATGTACTCTTAGATATCTTTATTAATTTAATTTTAAATAAGACAGAATTACTAGTCTAATAATTACAGTATTCACGGTATTGCTTTTGTCTTTTGTTCATTTGGTGTTTGGAAAGCGGACGTAACAACAGTGAGAGTGTAAAGGCAATGCGGACAAATATGGACAAGTTGAGGAAGAGGTCGAAAGGGCATTTACGCGGACGTCTTATATGGACAACACTTATGTCCAAGAAACCAGAAGTAAGGTAGCGGTGGACAAGGAACTCGAAACAGAATATTCCAAGCAGATGAGAATGTATAGACATGACATTTACTGTACTTAATGTAGCATGACCTTTGGCTTTTGCTATAACCAAAATTAACTGCTGCAATTTTTGCATTCTGTCAGGCGAAAACAACAAACAAATTGACATCTATAGGACGACAGAGTTAGCATTTGTACTGATAATGATTTTTTATTAAACTAAACTCAGCTGACTTACAAAGAAACCCTACATGAATGTTTTCATAGGCCTATATAGGGCCTACAAAACACCGTGTAGAAATGTATGAGACACGACAGTCATAAACGGGCAACACCTCGGCTCGGACGTCGCCGCGGTCAATAAACACCTTCTTAATGCGCTACCTTTAATACCTCTCGTTCTTTCAAATATAATTTGTGGCTATATTGATGTGTTTGTTTATCCTTGTGGGGTTGCTTTGTTTCCATTTGTTGCAGATTTCGCTCTGTACGGGGAAGAGTGAAGGGAGGCGATAAAGTGTGAAGCAGAAATTCCTTTAAGCTACGGTATGGTTAATATAATGATTTCACTTTGTGAAAGCAACAAATTAAACTGTATAAAGGGCATTTTCATTCTTGGAGGTAAATTTAATAAGTTTAGATTTAACGGTGTTTCTGAGTAGGCTGGATTCTGCGATGAGGATTGGCAGTCATTTAGTCGATAGATGACAGACGTAGGCCTATCTGCATCTCGGAATGTTGTGGTCCAGCATCTAGTTCGTCTTATTTAAAGCCTTACTCATTCGCCATTATCTTCATATTGAAGTAAAAATCTTACACAGGACTGAAACAAATTCGCAAGCTATAAGTATTAATTTCTTGGTTTTGTTGATTTCTTTAATGTTGGTTTGTAGCGGTCTAGCATACAGTCTTTTAGAACAAGCACAGCTGAGCGCCTCGCTTGTATGTGCCCTGGGTTTAGCCACATATATCAATTTTTTATTACACCAAACAATGGTAGCACAAAAAGGAAAACAGAATAAAAAGAAAAACATAGCAAATTGAAAATGACAGCATAAATATCTGTAATATTATACTACTGCCAGCATCAGAGAAAAATCAATCACCCTAATCGTAAACTAGAGATTTCTACAGCGCCAAACGAAAGTCAAGTCGCGGGAATCAGCTTATTCAGAGGCGCTCAGTCAAAACAAAATCAATAGGCAAGAAGGGTTCGGTTCCAGGTCAAAATCCAAGAGGCAGGCAGGCAGGCAGGCAGGCAGGCAGGCAGGCAGCCAGGCAGGCAGGCAGGCAGGCAGGCAGGCAGGCAGGCAGCCAGGCAGGCAGGCAGGCAGGCAGGCAGGCAGACGCTGCGGTGGATGGTGTATGGAATTGGATCATATGCTGATTGAGAAAAACACAGAAAACTGACAGCAGCGTTATCACTGAAAGAACATTTCTTGAAATATCATAGTTTTCTGGTCAACCAGGAGTCTCTAATGCTGGGTTCCTGTGTAAGGTGCAGTATAGCCTCAACATTGCTAGACAGAGTTTGAATATTTTACATATGGCAGTGTTGTAAGTGTAGTTCTACTCCAAAGAGTGCAGCTCACTGTAAGGCTAACAGCTTCCATTCAATAAAGAGGAGAGTTTAACTATGGGCACTCACTAAATGCAGTTGGACAGGTTCGATAAATTTGTAGCGTTTACTACACAAGGAATTGAATGACCTATAAAACTTCACTCTCATTTCATGCAGGCTAACTTTAAATGACTTAGTTGCAGCCAGAAAACAGCCCACATATTAATAACATAACTGATTTCTGTTCCATTGACAGTAACGCTCTTACATATATTATGAAACAAAGAGCCAATCCTAATAATTTGAGATTTAGCTACATTAAATTTCATGTCCGAACTTCCTAGTTCGACAGAGTAAATGTCAACCGTTGCTTCAAGATCACACATGGATGCAGATATTAGAAGGTCATCTGCATACATGAAACATCCCAAAAATACATCCCCAATTTCACAACCATGGCTGGATCGACTTAACTTTTCAATGAAGTCGTTGAGTAGCGCTAGAAATTGAGTAGAATTTAGAAATTCTCGAACTTACGATTACGAATTAATACGTATACGTGACCAGGTCAAGAAAATCCCCAACCCCCTTCTCGTTCAGCCTAGAATCTGCTCCATTCACACGTTTAAAACAAATTCTTCTGTCCGCAACTTAGGCCGTATTCAACAGGAGGTGACCTGATACGATTGATGAAACGAGAGACGAGCTTAGCGACTTAAGAGCAATTAATACCTGCAGCTAGGCTGACGGCCGCGTGATTGGTGACATGCAGCCGTCGACAAGTAATAAAACCGCGTCAGAGGAAGACCGCGTTTCAGAGAACCGTAATCCACAAATTCACTCCAGTCCTTGGCAGAGCTGGTGTCATCAGATGCCGCCAGGGAGAAGAAAAGATTCGCATGAAGGAACTGTTGAACGATGACACTGATGAAGACTCAAACTCTTTAATTAGGGCCGAGGCTCGAGAGTTTGTATTAGCTCCGTAACAAGGCCCCACGTTGTCCGAACTTCGGAAGCATGGGGTAGTAAATAGTGCCTACTGTACGCGATAGAGGGGGTATATTGTTTTGGCGAAGTAAGCCAAGCCAAGGTGATAACAATGATGGATCTGAACCCAAGCGTGCCTGAATTTTAGACACCAATATTCCACGGGTAAAATCCTAAGTGCCGACCCTTGGAATAGCAATTTGAGAGCTTACGCCGCACTGAGGATGAGGGAGATGGCGCAGATGAGTTATAGTTAATAAGAATATATATCATAATAACAGAAGAAGCAGCTGTAGGGAACTTTCCGAGAATTTAACGAAAAATTTCCCGGAAAGTTGGATCTAACTAAAGCGATCAAACAAACGATAAAGCGTCAGGACCATAAAGCGTCATGACCACAAAGCGTCATGACCAACGTCGCGATCATTCATTCATTCATTTACGGCAAAATTTAAACCTATAGCGAGAGGAAGGAACTTGTAACAGCAACTTTTAGCACTGTGAAATTGTTTTTTTGAAACAGACAGCGCGGTGTCTTTTGTCCGATTCATTAATGCAAAAAAGCTATTCGAGTAAGTCCATAAACCAGAAATAACAACGGGACTTTTATTCGGAAATGTAGGCTGTGATTGAAATATCTAAGGACCTATAACCACAACGGGTGGTTTACAATGCACTTGTTGATAGGTGTTTGCCCAAACTTTCTGAAGGTGTAATACCCCACCGACTGAAGAGTCGCTCGGGTTTGCCGCTGAGGCTTTGTGAATGATTAATGACTGTTAAATGATTCAATAAGAGTGTGCGACTTTTAACGAGGGACTTATTCACTTCTAAGGCTGTAAACGTGTGGTTTAGACCTACACGAGCTATGAAATATCAAAATCATTACAAGCACATCTGCCATAAGGCCCTTCGCATATGACTAGCTATAGCTTTATATTTAAAAAAATTCCTGTAGCAATACTAGGCCTACATTGGCAGACCCTGAACTTAACCCAAATCATAATAAACGAAGGGCTATCGATGTGACCAATTGCACTTGCCGCTGAACATCGTTGTTCCCGACGACGAAATATTAATCAATCGACCAAATGGTTGCAACCACTTCCACCCCTGTCAATCAGTCAATCAAACGAATTCGACAGGTGGGTGTTGATTGGCTTTTGTCGTCGCTCGAAATTTCTAGACTACTGTGTTGAACGAGGTAAGCTTCTAGTGTATCATATATAAGAGCGGCCAATCAATGGAATAAGCTGACAGAAAATTCTCACCAATCAGGCATATATTCCGAATATTTGTATTGTATCGCTGTAGCCATCTGTGAGGTATGGATATGGGAATTAATCAAAACTGCATGCATAACCCTGACAAATGTGGAATCTGTAAATCCGATGACTGAAAACAATGATACCACATATATATAAAGCGCATAGTTATGACTCAACTGCATGGGTCACATTACTTCATAATGAAACAGTTCTTGAACGGGCATCCCTGCATTTAAGTGTCCTATAACTAGTTTCATGATTGAATATAGGAGCATAATCAACAAACAGATACATATTATAATCAATTATACACAAACAGGCCTATAGTCCCATAATTACGTCACTGCATGGTAATGCAATATTAAGTAGGCCTAAAAATCACTTTGAAATCTGATTCAGTGTTTGATACATTCTTATGAATCACTGTGCTTTTCGCGAAACACCAGTTTCAGGCACTTTTCTATGTCCTCTCGCCGTTGAAAAACGCGACTAGATAATTCATTACATATGGATTATTGAGCAACTGTTCTGCAAATATAACAAATTTACTGATCTTCTTGAACCTTAACGTTACAAAGTACCAGCGCTTAGTGAAAGATGGCATCATGCAAATATCAGCTGTACAATTAAATTGCACTATAGGTCTTGCAACAGTGCATATAGTCATTTTGGCCGATATGTAGCCAATCAGTATGGGCCAGAGAGTGTTAGGTGAGTAATTGTAAGGAAAAAGCACTAAAGGAATAATCCTGTAATACTTGAATTGTTGTAGCAAGCGTGATTTGGTATCTAAGCATCGGGGGGATAGTTAGCAGAAGCTAAATCCTCAGGAACTGCAGTAAATTTCCTCACCACATCCTGAATTCTGGCCAAACTTTCACAACTGCAAAACTGGCTAGTAAGGTGCCCCAGCAGAAGGCTTGTATCATGTCGTTCGCGGTTTCGTGTCGAGCGGCGAAGTAGCGAGGGCATGAGATTTGCAAAACTTGGTGGTAAATCAAAATACTGAACAAGTCATTGGTCGTAGACTTTGGCAGGTGTAAAGGACACGTAATATAACGTTTTATTCTGTGACTCCGGAAGTTTTCTGACAAAAGACGTAAATTATTATTTCTGCATTTATTAAGCGTCACTATCTAATTACTAAGCACCAATCAATGGCGCTGAGTAATTCTGAGTGAAGGACTTGCTTAAGGTTCCTAAACAGCAACCGTCTCAGAAGAGGAGGCTCCAACCCATAACCTCTGCGTAGCAAGCCAAGCACTATATCCAATCGGCTACCGTGACCCACATGTCGCTATAGGCCTAATTGTTACAGTTAAGTTGAAAATTACATGGCTTGTTTAAGTATGAATTCATTGTTGTTTAAGCCAAACCATTTCAAAACAGAACTGTTTTCATCAACAACATTTGTATAGACGTCAACGGTCATAGCGGTAATATTATGATGTCGTTAAACTTATGGTTCTGCTACTACTATTAGCACAGCCCGACAAACATAGCACACTTCCTCTGCCTTCTTCGAGGTCCGACAGAGAGAGAATCTTGACAATGAACAGAGAGCAAGTCCAGGTAAACAAGCGTTAAAGCTGTTTAAATTCATGTAACCGACCAACAGGTGCGACACGGGGGTATAACTTAACATAACCTCGTCTCTTGAAAGGCAGAGCCGCAATATTAGACGAGAACCAATTAATGCTATTAATTAGTATTCGTAATAATAACAGAAATATTAAATACAGCCTAAAACCAGGACATTCCAAAGATTTACAAAAATTTTACCACCGTTGCATTCCAGGTTTCGGTAGTAAAGCAGCACCATTAACTTCATTGATTCGAAAGGTTAGCCCGAAAAAGTATAAGGGACAGTCAACTGGTAAGGCATGTGCTACACTGAAACGTCATAAACTTGACAGCCGACCGCGTTCTTACACCTGATATAAGGAACCTTTTATTCTCAGATGCGACGCATCGGATTCTGGCTTAGGGTCATAATTAGGTCACTTAGACGCAGAAGGACTGGAGCGGCCTATATAGCATGCCAGCGGGAAACAGACAGAGATGGAAACAAAAAACCACAGTGGCATAGCTAGCCTTCCCAGGGCCCTTGTGCAAACTGAACTTTGGCCATTTTGCTTTACATAATTGAGCAATCGGGCCTTGACCTCTTTGGGGCCCTGGAGCACCAGTGAAAGGCAACTAAACTCTCTTGCCAGGGCCATAACAAAAACACCTAAGTATCAACATATTACTCCAATACTCCATTCCTTACGCTGGTTGCCATTCGAACAAATAATCCAGTTTAAATCTGTAACAGTTCACAAAATATTACATCTGAGTCAGCCGACCTGTCTGTGTTCCATGCTCAACCGTCATACTAACAAATATTGCACTAGATCAATAGACACTAATACGAAGACTCTTGTTTTCCCTTGTTCAAAAACAGTGCTGGGTTCTACAGCGTTCTCACTGGCTACTTCACGGTTTTAGGATTCGTTGCCAAGTTCTATTCGTTCTGTCTTTTCTGTGACGCCATTCAGGTCTGACCTAAAGATACGTCACTTTCAACTCGCTTACCCACCGTAGCCTGGCTTCTGGTTTCTCTTACACATCAGAATTCGACCGGGCTTCTCCAACCGTATATGATTTTTGACCGCGATTTTGACGAAGCGACCATCCATTGATGCCTCCAGCATTATGATAACTGCTCTATATAAGTTATCATATTTCATTAGATTAGTAGAAATATTAGTGACCGCAGGGAAATTTCACTACCCCCTAACGACCGCACATTTATTTTGCAAGAATGATCGAAAAGTGAATAGGTTTGAACTTGTGATATCTTTGTCAGTTTTTAGCAAGTAGACATAAGGCAAACCGCTTCACTCTTTAGCATTTTATTTCCTCTTCCCATCCATATGTTCGTTTCTTGAAAAGAAGAAAATCTGGGGTAACCAAAGTTGCCCCAAACTGTACGCCTCAAAATTCCTATATTTTTTAAAGTTCAAGGCAGTCTAAGAAATTTTCAATGAAGAACTATTTACCATTCAATCACCCGTTTATTCTCTTATTTCACTCTTGCCTGTCAACCAACTACTCTTCTTAAGTTCTATAACTGATCCACATGCAGCACTGCACCTCCTCGACTCTGAACGTTCTCCGCCTTGAATTTTGCAAATTATCCGTTCCTCTACCCCTTCTGTCATTTAAACACCATCATAACTCCCGCCAGAATTAGGACACTTATCTGACCCGTCACACGAACTCGCCAACACATCAATCCCTTGCAGTCTCTGCCCGATACATTTAGGCTAATCAAAACTAAAAACACTCCTCTTCCCCATTTCCTGCCCTGATCCCTCTTCTTCGCCTAATTAAACTTGCCGCTCCAATTCCTAACACCATACACCGAGGCCGTCTGACTGACTGACTGCCTGCCTGTGTTAGATCTTGACCTGGAACCGAACCCTTCTTGCCAATTGATTCTGTTTTGACTGAGCGCCTGTAAATAAGGTGATTCTCACGACTCAGCTTTCGTTTGGCGCTGTAGAAACCTTGAGTTTATGATTACGATCTGTTTCAAGCCCCTATTTATTATTCCGTCGGCACTCCGCTCAAATCTGAAGTCTCACCTTTTCAAGAAATCTTACCCCGATCCATCCAATCCGCCATCTTCCCATATCTCTCAACCTAAACCCAACCACCGTCACAGTTTCTGTCCCTTTCTATCTGGTCTTCTGGCAACCTTTTGAACATTGTTCTTCTTGTAGCATCTTTGGACAATCCCTTTAAGTTAAGGCAGCGCTCGTGAATAATCTGATGCCCTACGCTTAACTTTGAACTAGCGCTTTAGAAATTCTCTAGATTACGATTTTTATACCGATGTGTTTAACAAGGGGATTTGATTAGTCCGAGTGGCCAGACGAGCAGCGGCGTTGATGACTGCCTGAAACCGAAGGGTTCTGCACTGTGGCAAGCCAGCGAAAGCAACGTTGCAGTAGTCGATTCAGCTTAGTACCAAACTTTGTACAAGTAGACGAGTTACGTCTTTTGTGAGTGACCCAGAGACAGACCTCAGCTGTCTCAGGATGGCGAAGCTGGTCCTCACAAGTCCTGTAATGCGAGAGATCACTGTCAAGCAGGAGGCCAAGATCACGAACTTCAGTCGCTGGCTCAACAGCACATTCACCAATGACCATTGGGTCTGGAGTCTAATTTGTCTGCCCTGAGGATGAGCATTAAAGAAATTCTGACTTAGATGAACTGAGCTGGAGCCGATTGCATTTCATGCAGTGAGCAGTCATTAATGCAGCTCATTGAGACGGTCTTTAGGTGCTGGACATCAGTGTCTTCAGGGCGACGGGAGCCATAGATTTGTGAGTCGCCAGTGTAGAGATGACCATGCAGACCATGCTTGGATATAATGTCTAGGATGTTTACGGTATAGAGGAGGAAAAGAATGGGTCCCAGAACTGAGCCCTGAGGAACGCCGCAGGTTACTGTAGAATGGTAGGTGAGGGCGAGAAGGAGGTATGACGGACACTGCTGGCTGCCCGTCAGGTAAGACGTCGTCCACTCAAGTACGGTGGATGACATGCCATAAGATAAGTGCAATCAGTGAAACAGAATACTGTGGTCGACTGTGTCGAATACAGTAGACAGGTCCAGAATATACATAGAAGAGAGGTTTCCGGAGTCAACTGTGGTGAGTATGCAGATAGAATGTGCAAGAGCAGTCGTTGTGGAATGGGAAGCACGGTAGGCCGTCTGTCTTTCTGGGAGCAGGTTGTTAATGTTGAGGTAGCTGACAAGTTGTCTGGCTACGACCCTAAATTCTACCATTTTAGATAGAACAAGCAAGTTAGATATTGGCCGATAACTTTTTGCATCAGCGGTGCCTAAAACCAGGTTTTTTTAGCAGCGGAGTGATTGCTGATACTTTAAAGGCATTAGTAATATGCATTAGTAAATGCCATTAGTAATAATGACTAAGATTTGGCAGAAGCTGTCTAAATGACGTAGAATTCTAAAATAATAATGACCGATTTGGCAGAAGGCTAGGATCTGAGAAGTCTCATTAAGTACCAGTTGGCATCGTGCCGTCGGCTGTCATTAATACCAGTCAGTACCGTGTGATCTGTAATGGGTTCAGCCAATAATAATAATCTTTATCTGACAGATATTATTCGTCGTGATTCTGTGTGTTTCATGTTTATTGATACTTAGAGACTTGTTTTAGCCAGCCAGGCGACGTCGCTAACTAACGGCAAAGACAGACCTTTACTTTAACGCCGTACGTCGGTAGCCTGCTGTGCTCATAGCAAATCATCGTTGAACTGATTAACCTGCCCATCAAAGAAAGCCATCTTTTTTCTTTCTGAAACGCGCAGTTTTGCCGTCAGCAACGAAAATGCGATAATGTGCAAAAAAGGGCAAGATGATGATATTAGTTTTTAAAATAATTCTTGTCTTTATTATTTAGTGTATTTGAACTATATTTGAGTAACTTGTCTGAAGTACATTATTAATCTGCAACACTGGACAATCATTAATAGCGGCATGACTAATTTGACACGCCTGTCATAAAATGAGACCGATGATGAACAGAAGTCCTCTGTTCGGAGTTTTGGTGGATGGGACAGGGATGGCAGAATGACACGGTGTAGGTGAAATATGAGAGGGGAATGGAAGACTTTAAATGCGGGCGTAGTTTGGAGAGAAGGCAGTCGCTAAGTAACGGTCAAACGTGCAACATCCCGAGAGCTGAAAGAAGATAGCACGTGCATCAAGATGAATTTCCTTAATACAGATCCGATGCGTCTCTCAAGAAGTCAGCGGCTGGTCCTGGCAGCTCTATCTAAGAATTCGTTAAAGACTACACCCAGAAATACATTGACGGGAGAGAAGAGGAAAGATTCCGATTTTGAGTGCCCTGCAGCAAAACGGTCGTCAACACATTCGCAGCAACTGAGTGACACAATGCAGGGAACGGAAGCACAAACACTGCTGAATCATCTCGGTGCACTCAACGAAGTTATCGCGCCTAAGTCATCTGATCGACCGAACGAATTTCAAGCAAAACCAAGTAAGACAGTGATTTTGTTGAAGTGTTTATACATATTACAGTATCAAAGCAATAGACCTACTTAGCAAGCTATATAATATGCATAAAGCAGATCATTAAGCTCAAGCTTTTTAAAAGAAGTACAAAGAATCAAGAACAGTATTATATTTGAATAAAAATTATCAATTGCATTGAATATTGAATATGAAAACTAGTAAGTTAGTTATGGAGTAAAGTATTTAAATGAAGTCAAAGTTAACATAAGGTATGTAAGCCTAAGCTGCTTAGAGTATTACTATCTGTTCTCAGCATACAGTTTGCACTCGAAACTGGCGAAGAACTGTTACATTCGGCGACTTTGCGCCTGTGAACAAGCTAATTAAATGAGGTTGCTGAAAGTCTGAAAGACTTTGTGCATTGCAGTGTTAACAGTCTGCATTGAAAAGCAAACACACAATGTCAGACAACAACTTTGACTGTATTGAATTTTTTGCAACAGTACAAAAGTTAGTTAATAAAAATTACAGTATTAATGCCCTTTTTTTCTGGTAAAATAGGTCTGATCTTTGTATATATATCTACTCCAACAATAATAAATTTTGGAATACAAATTCTGCTATAGAATCTATATTGCTAGTTAGAGTGATATTTGTGTACAGAGATTCAACATCTAAAATAATAAGAATCATTTATGTGTTAATAATAGAGAGGGTATGTAACTTTGCTAGGAAATAAGTCACGTCTTCAATAAAATTAGATAATCTATAAATCAGCAATTCTTAACAATTGTTGAATGCATTTACGTAATCTGTGTGCTAATCTATTTATCTGAGACACTACAGGTCTAAGAGGAAAAATAGTTTTATGGGTCTTTGGCAGTCAACAGAAGAAAGCTAGATCGTTTCAAGCAGAGCATAACCAATTGATATTATAATTATTGGTAAAATTCACTAAAAAAGAAATTTTTTTTATAATTATGCATTTTAACTCTTAAACAAAAAGGAATGAAAAGTGCACGAAAATGCTGTGGTTTTTGCAGGTTATCAAGAACTTAATGACGATATTCAGGTGCAGAGTCATGAGATGGAGACAAGTGAATATTCTTCTGATCGAGGCCAATCTGTCGAATGCTTGAAACAAAGTGAGTGAATTCATATAGTGCAAAACTTTTACCACAAAATGTAGGCAACTTGCGTGAACAATTTGTGTTAACAGAATTTTGTGTTAATGTTTTATTCTTAATCCACTTTGTAAATATAAAATAAATAGGGATTTACTGTAAATGCAGCAATCACTGAGAATTGCACCCGTAATAGATATGCATTTGAACACTTGACACAAAACTAAGCAAATTCATTTGATCCTGCATGGTGATTGGGGAGAAAGACCTGCATTGAGTCGAAGTTTAGATTTTACCTCATATTTTGGAATTTAGTTGTCTTAAATATATTTTGTTTTTATTGTCCGGAAAAGCAGTAATTTACGAATCCAATACAAGCATGATTATTGCAATTTTATTGCAAGATTAAACTGTGCAAATTTAAGTATTTCCTCGCTCGTAAAAATCATCCCAGTGCAGGCCATTAAGTGGAGCATTGAGACAAATGCATGTGGTGCATTGTGGTGCATTGGGTAAAACAACTGATGTAGCGTCATAACCCAATTTTATCGAGTGTAAACGAGCAAATTAGTTAAACAATTCTAGTCAAACTTTCATAAGACAGTGGAAAAGTTCAGTCAGGGAAAAAATATTACCCTATAGGTCCACAGTACATGCTAAAATTGCAGACACTAAGTCTTAGGCTGATCAGTCCAAGTCATCAGAATTGCAATTGTAGTCGCTTGCTGGTGATAACACAGATTTACAGTACTTCACTAATCCATAGGAGTTAGCAATAAAATAGACGATCCAGATCCTAATGTTCGCTCACTGATTTTCTACCTTTGTCAATCTGAGAACTCATCTGCTTTGCTATCTTGTGCAGTATTTCACTCAAGATTAAAAGCTGAAACTTTCTAGCCATCCTACCCTGCTCCAGCTCCGGTATTATCATATGACCATTATTATCAACTACTTCTACCGTAGCATCTTGCTGTCTCCCTAACCCCCATCCCGGAATCTGCCTGGTACAGAAACTGACCAAACAAATTGGCTCTTGCCGACTGGATTTGATGTAGCGCCGGTGGTTTAAACTTGTCTCCCTGATATGCCTTTTGCTAGAAATTGCAAATGTTTACAATACATTACATTTACATTACGATATCAAAGCACTATTCAGTAAGATATAGAATAAACATGAGCACAGTATTAAACTAAAGAAATTTCAAACAGAGATACATTACAGAGAATCTAGAATATATTTGAATGAAATATCAATTTTAGGGTTAATATGTAAAAAGAAAACTAGTAAGTTAGTCATAGAATAAAGTATGTTAAATGAAACCTTGGTAAGTCAAACACAACATAAGGTACTGTAAGTAGGAAGTTTACAGTATTATTAAACACCAATTAAGTAGGAAGTTTAAAGTATTATTAAACACCAATAATTTATATACAGAAATTTATAAATTTACAAAGGCTGCTGTAATTATAAATAAATGCCAACCTATATAAACACCATCTGATATTCCATACATGTAGTAAGAAGAGAAGATTGGACTCATGAATCTAATAATAGATGATTACGATTCTGGGCACCTGAGGGGTATTGTCTAAATTCAGGATGCAGAATGTTTTTCAACAGACTAATTCTGTAAGATAACATTATTTGTAAAGGCCAGCAATGGTAAAGAGGAGAAATGTTGTTTTGCATATTGATTGTTCTTGTGCCAACCAAGTTTCTCTATTATTCTTCTTCAAGATATCATAGTGCTCATTGTTTTCATGAGTACGAACCCAATCATTCAGTTGTTAATGAACTTTTTTAGTTTCAACAGACTATCATGAGGAATTTTCAGAACCTTAAAGGTTTGACTGGATATCCCCATTTATAAAGTTATCATTGAGCCAAATAACGTTAGTTGACAATTGTATACTGTCAAAGGTATTGTATTTTAATCTAAGCAAACGGCTAGAAGGAATCCCCCGTATGATAAATGAGTGCAAGTGTAAAGGAAGAGGAAAAGAATTTCATTATCAGAATATGCCATAAAAATTTATCTTGTCATTCCAAGTACTGAAAACATCGTCTATAGCAGAAACATGTACAGATTGCTAGGTGTTGAGTACTTTTGCTAAAAGTGTGAAACAATTTGTGCACTATAGTTTTAGCTGGCTGCACTGAGCACTCACTTCCCATTGTTAGACCCTACTGTTGTCTGTACAGGATGTCTTAACAAGACAATATTCCTTCTCCTCCTCCTCCTGCTACTTCTCTTCCTCCTCCTCTTCCTCTTCTTCTTCTTCTTTTCTCTTCCGTCAGATGTGTGCCGACGATGAGGTTTGAACAAAATGTCTCCAATTCGTTCTGACTCTGCTTGTGTTAACAGCATTTCTCATGTCCACATCTTTTGCTTTTAGATCATCCTTCACATTTTCCATCCAAGCCTTTGTCTTCCTCGACTCGTGTTCCCTTCACTTGGCCATGCAGTGCTCTGGCTGGTAATCTCTTGTTTATCCATCCTTGGTACAGTACATGCCTAAACCATGTCAGTCTTCTTTTTCTAATCTTGTCTATTAGTGTCTCCCTCTGCCCCAACTCTTCCCGGATCACCTCATTGTGAAAGCTATCTCATCTGGTTCCTCCCAATATTCTTCTTAGCCAACCCATCTCTGCCACCAGTATCCTCCTTTGATCTTCTTTTCATGTGCACCAACACTCTGATACCTACAACAGCACTGGAGTGAAAAATGTTTCATACAGTTTTCTGTCTGTTCTTGTTGATATGTTGCTCGTTCTCTGCATCTTACTCAGACTGCCAAACATCGCGGACGCCAGACCAATCCTGCTTTTTATATCTTTTGTACATCGTCCATCTTACGTTATTAATCCACCCAGGTACACAAACTCGGTGACTTGCTTCAGTTCTTCATTATCTAGTGTCACTTTCAGCTCTTTGTGTTGTTTTCCAATAGTCACTGTCTTGTTTTTTTTGCAAACTTATTATGAGTCCAAATCTTTTACTGCTGTATTGTATCCTGTCTGTCAGTTCCTGCAGCTGTTCCGGCGAGGTGCAAGCAGGGTTTTGTAAGGCCTTACGATACAATAGAAGTTAGCTAATAAAACTGTAGTATTATTGTTATTTCGTCTGCTGGGAGTAGATCTGATGTCAGTACTATACCTACACTTCTTCCCCTAACTAAAATACTGCACTAGGCTGCAAGAGTGTGTCTTGGACTCTCATACCGAGATCACATCACTCCTGCCCATTGTTTTCTACACTGGCTTCCAGTATGTGAGCGTATCCGCTTCAAGCTGTCTCTCTTCATGTTCAAAGCAAGTTCAAATCATCTGCCATCCTACTTATCTTCCATGGTTACACCTTGTAACTCTGTTAAAGGCAGATCCTTTCTTCGGTCAGCATCTGCTGGAAAATATGTTGTTCCTCGTACACGTCTTGTCTTTGGCCGGCGTTCGTTCACAGTTGCTGGTCCCTCCATCTGGAACTCTCTACCTCCTTATGTTCGTGACTCTCCTACTCAGGATGTCTTTCGCTCTAACCTTAAAACTTACCTGCCTATGGTTCTTAATACCTCAAGTCTGCCTATGGTTCCTAATACCCCACAAAACCCACCTTCAAGTGCACTTCTGAACTTTGTAAGGAGCACGTTAACAAATTTTATTTGCATTGTATCGTCCGTCCAGTCTCTGACTTCATCTAGCCATTCTCTGTGCGGTCTACTTCTGATCCATCCGCCTTCCATAATTCCAAACACAACTTGTTTGATCACCCTGGTGTTATCCATCTGGAAGTGTGTCCAAAGAGACTTAATGTCCTTTCAGTAACTTGCTGCAAGGTGTCTCTTTCCGTCTGTTTGTGACCTTCTGTTCCATTTGTAATATCTGATCTCAAATGCCAGTCTTTGTCTTTTCTATGCAGCATCCAAGTTTGTCAATCTGGGGATGTGGACCTTATGTATCTAGGCGATGTTCGAGCTGGCAACTTCTTCTTTGTTTCTCTGACATCATGCAAACATTTTCTGTTGTGTTTTTGTATTCTGGCCCCTACTGACCAACCCACCTCCTTTATCCAGGATTGGAACTGGCACAGGCATACATAATCTTCAATAAGATTAGGAATCTGTAATTCAGCAATTCTTAAGACTTGTAGAATGCATATTTGTAATGCGTGAGTTAATGTATTCATCTGGGGCATTATAGGTCTAAGAAGTCAACCAGTTTTATGGGCCTTTGGCAGTCCACAGTCATTTCATGCATAACACTACCGAGATTATAATTGTGCATTACTGGTAAAATTCATAAAAAAGAAGAAAGTGTACATGAAAATGGTTTGCTTTTGTAGGCTATCAAGAGCTTAATGACATTATTCAGGTACAGAGTCATTCTGCAGAGGTGGAGACGGAAGAAGATCCTTCTGATCGAGGCCAATCTGTCGAATGCTTCAGACAAAGTGAGCAAATACATACAGTGCAAATCTCTTAAATGGGGCATTATAGGTCTAAGAAGTCAACCAGTTTTATGGGCCTTTGGCAGTCCACAGTCATTTCATGCATAACACTACCGAGATTATAATTGTGCATTACTGGTAAAATTCATAAAAAAGAAGAAAGTGTACATGAAAATGGTTTGCTTTTGTAGGCTATCAAGAGCTTAATGACATTATTCAGGTACAGAGTCATTCTGCAGAGGTGGAGACGGAAGAAGATCCTTCTGATCGAGGCCAATCTGTCGAATGCTTCAGACAAAGTGAGCAAATACATACAGTGCAAATCTCTTAAATGGGGCATTATAGGTCTAAGAAGTCAACCAGTTTTATGGGCCTTTGGCAGTCCACAGTCATTTCATGCATAACACTACCGAGATTATAATTGTGCATTACTGGTAAAATTCATAAAAAAGAAGAAAGTGTACATGAAAATGGTTTGCTTTTGTAGGCTATCAAGAGCTTAATGACATTATTCAGGTACAGAGTCATTCTGCAGAGGTGGAGACGGAAGAAGATCCTTCTGATCGAGGCCAATCTGTCGAATGCTTCAGACAAAGTGAGCAAATACATACAGTGCAAATCTCTTAAATGGGGCATTATAGGTCTAAGAAGTCAACCAGTTTTATGGGCCTTTGGCAGTCCACAGTCATTTCATGCATAACACTACCGAGATTATAATTGTGCATTACTGGTAAAATTCATAAAAAAGAAGAAAGTGTACATGAAAATGGTTTGCTTTTGTAGGCTATCAAGAGCTTAATGACATTATTCAGGTACAGAGTCATTCTGCAGAGGTGGAGACGGAAGAAGATCCTTCTGATCGAGGCCAATCAGTCGAATGCTTCAGACAAAGTGAGCAAATACATACAGTGCAAATCTCTTAAATGGGGCATTATAGGTCTAAGAAGTCAACCAGTTTTATGGGCCTTTGGCAGTCCACAGTCATTTCATGCATAACACTACCGAGATTATAATTGTGCATTACTGGTAAAATTCATAAAAAAGAAGAAAGTGTACATGAAAATGGTTTGCTTTTGTAGGCTATCAAGAGCTTAATGACATTATTCAGGTACAGAGTCATTCTGCAGAGGTGGAGACGGAAGAAGATCCTTCTGATCGAGGCCAATCAGTCGAATGCTTCAGACAAAGTGAGCAAATACATACAGTGCAAATCTCTTAAATGGGGCATTATAGGTCTAAGAAGTCAACCAGTTTTGTAATTCATACAGTGCAAATCTCTTAAATGCATGGAGATTATAATTGTGCATTACTGGTAAAATTCATAAAAAAGAAGAAAGTGTAAAAGAGCTTAATGACATTATTCAGGTACAGAGTCATTCTGCAGAGGTGGAGACGGAAGAAGATCCTTCTGATCGAGGCCAATCTGTCGAATGCTTCAGACAAAGTGAGCAAATACATACAGTGCAAATCTCTTAAATGAAATGTAAGGAACAGTGTTAAAGATGCTGTAAGCCTACTTAAATGCAACTTTCACTGGGGATAGCACCCATAATAAACGACACACGTTCAAACAAACTACACAAAACTAAACTAATGCATTTAATTCTGCATGGAAATTCAAGTAATTTAAGACAATAACAGACATAAGTTAAACAGTTTAAAGATGCTGTACCTACTTTAAAATTCAAAGTCAAAAATTAACAAAATTAAATGTCACTCATTGGAGACCAAGATGCACATCTCCAAGAGATAAGATGGAGCACAGCCTGCAAGCTAATAACGCATAAACATTAAGATCTTAAACTCAAAGCGTTTTTCACAGGTAACCAGTGCAATTCCTCCAACGTTATGTTGAAATCAAGTCAACATTTTGTATTATAAATGTGATGTTTTGTATTGCATTTTTTCTGCGGGACCGACAAATGTTTTGGTGTCAGACTATGTCTGTGTGTCATCAAATTGTGATAAAGGAACAAATTTACATTTTAAACAACTGATGCTGGAACAGACCAAACATCCTTTCTGTGTTAACCGATATTTCATGTAAAACTTTTTAACGATTTTATGTTAAGTTTTCTCAATGTATATTGACAGATCTTGGTATTGGCACCAACAATTGCCAAAACCATGAGGAAAAGAAGATGGAGAAAGACGATTTTCATCTAGAGCTGAGTCCACCAGGCTTTGTTAATCAGGGGTATAGCTCAAGGGATGATGTGGAAGATTCTGATGCAGACCATGATTCTTTATATCTTTCAAAATTACGACAGATGAATAGTTCAAGGGCAATTATTGAATCAGATGCAGAGTCTGATAAAAATGGTTCTGATCCATGTTCTCCACTGAGTGTTGAACTTGCTAGAAATTCCAGGACACCTATGGTGTCTGTTGGCCAATTGCATGATAAGGACAATAATGGCAGAAAATATGACAAGCAGGTGGCTTGCCTTTTTTGTGACAAATTATTACGTGGAAAATTGAAGCGCCACTTAGAGAAAATGCATAGCAGTGAAACTGAAGTTGCAAAGCTTCTCGCACTCTCGTCACAAGAAGAAAGCCGTAAAGGATTTGCAGACTTAGCAAATCGAGGAAATTTTAAATATAATTCCTCTGTTTTAAGTGCCAGAGAAGGGTCATTGATAGTGCGGCGCCGACCATCGAAACATGCATACAAATCAGACGACTATTTGCCATGTGAATATTGCCTAGGAATGTATTTGAAACATGACTTGTGGAGGCATATTGTCAAATGCCCTTTCAAACATCCAGCAGATGATGCCAGCAGTGAAAAAACTAAGAACAGGACTTCAGTGACATCTGCATCAAGAATGATCCTTGAAGGAGCAATAAAATCTGACCAGGTGCCAGTCTCACAAAAATTTCAAGAAGAAATTCTTGATAGGATGCGTTTTGACAAACTGACACGTCGTGCAAGAAATGATATTTTAATAATGCGATATGGTAGTTCCCTGCATCATAGACATGGTCGACAAAGGGTGCATGACATATCGCAGCAAATGCGCCAGCTAGCCCGTTTGCTGCTAGAAATCCGTTTGGAAGGGAACAGTGCAGAAGAATATGTGACTCTAGAGCGATGCCTTAATGGACATCATTTTGATGCTGTTTTAGAGGCCACTGAAAGGCTTTGCCAGAGAGAGACCGACAACGATTCAGGAAGACCGTTCTTTAAGAATCCAAGTCTTGGATTAAAAATTGGCCACATCCTAGTGAAATGTGCTGACATAAAAAAAGGTATGGCTATTCGCACAGGGGATAAAGTAATGGAAGATGAAGCTGATGCATTTTTGGCCCTTCATCGTTCAGACTGGACCAACAAGATCTCATCTGCTTCATTGGCATCCTTAAAACACAGGCGATATAATAACCCTGACATCTTACCACTTACATCAGACTTAGTCAAACTTAAAGACTACCAGGAAAACTCACTAACTGTGTTTTCTGAGGCGCTGGAGAAAAAACCGACATACAGTGTTTGGCGACAGTTGTCAGACATTGTGTATTCTCGAGTCATTTTTAACAAACGTAGAGGAGGAGAAACGGCAAGGATGCATTTAAATGCATTCCTGAAACGACCAAAATGGCAAGAAGTGGCAAGTGATGTTCTTGTGAAGTCACTGAAGCCCCTGGAACAGAAGCTTCTTAAGCGGTAAATCTCTCCCATTGTTCATTTGCTATTTAATGATGTGTGCTCTTTCGTGAGCCATTGGTAGTGCTTTCTTACATATCTGTTACATGCCTATGACTGTACCAATCGTTTAGTGAGTATAAGCTATACATGCTACAACAGGTAACAACGATATCCAATGACCCTTCAAATCGCACTTTGGTAATATTTGTCTGGCCAGTGTATTCACATGCTGGTGTCGATATAAGCATTTCTGTATTGATGTAAAATGCAAAAGGATTGCAACATTTTTGCACTAATATACTCAATTAGAATTTCTTATTAGGTGGTTGTATTCTTGATTTGATCAGCTTGTGTAATTAAATAAGAAAACATTGTCATTTATTCACCATGTTTTAGCTACTTACCATGTTGTGCTTTGTTTTATTTATACCAGAATGGACATGGTACATCTGCCTGGAAAGGGTGTTGGTGGGAGAAGAGTACCACTCATTCTTTCTCCAAACATTGTTTCTGCGATGTCATTACTTGTCAAGAAAAGGGAATGCTGTGGTATACCAAGCAGCAATGTTTATTTTTTTGCTACACCATCAGCCAATGGGTACATCAATGGTTGGCAAGTAATGCAAGATGTTGCCACAGCTGCACAACTAAAACACCCTCAGTTGATACACAGTACTCGATTAAGAAAGTATGTCGCCACTGTTACACAGGTAGATATTGAATTTCTGAATATTTTTTAACTCATAATAATATTCTGATGTTTTATGCAGCATAACTATCATCTGTGTAAAAAAATAAAGGTGTGTGCCAGCCCTTGAGAAAACCTGGTCAAGACCAAAGAGTTCCACTATTTTCATCACAAACGTTTTTGTAAAGCAATTCATAAGCACATTCAGACCAATTGTTTAGGAAAACCACAACTAAACAGAATATAAAAACCAAACCACAACTAAACAGAATATAAAAACCAATCTCTCTACAGCTGACTAGCATGTTCTTAAAATATCCTAAGTCCAAGACATACAAACATACATATATGCATGTTTTGAAAGGTAGAACTGTGTCTATGTATTGCAAATGTAGCCTTTGGTTTAAGACCTGTTATTGCAAATTTGCTATTCTTAACATCATAGGGTTGAGTTTATGGTCTTATTTTAATATAGGTTGCTTCACTTACATCGGGAGAGATGAAGTGGTTGGCCAACCATCTTGGTCACGAGGTCAACATTTTTGAAAATGTGTACAGGCTGCAAGACTCGACCATCGAACTGGCCAAAATAAGTAGACTCATGATGGCAGTGGACACGGGGGAGATCTCACAATTTTCTGGAAAAGGACTTGATGAAATTCAAATATCAGGTTTTTGGAAACATTTAAGTTATTTTTGTTCACATTTAAATGATATATCGTAATTTTTAAAAGTAACTGTAAACTCAAGGTTTCTACAGCACTCAACAAAAGCCAAGTCATGGAAACCAGCTTATTCATAAGCACTCAGTGAAAATAAAATCAATAAGCAGAAAGGTAAGATTTGGTTCCGTGTTAAAGATCGAAGAGTTAGGCTGGCAGACAGTCAGATGGCTACAGCGGATGGTGTTTGGAACTGGAGCGGCAAGCTAGATAGTGGTAGAAGAGGAATCAGAATAGGATCTGTGAAGAAGGATCTTTCTTCAATGAATCTTTGGCTCGATATAGTTTGAAGGAGAGCCCAGTACAAAGTAGCATGGTGTAACGTCGTCAAATGGTTATGATATTTTATGTATGCCAACAGAAGTAGCAGAAGCTATAAATGGACCAATATCTCCAAACCGACCAATACTTAAATTTTTGTGGACATGCTTTCTATACTGTTGTCAACAATAAATGCATGCATTTTGCAGATATCCCTCCAAGCGTTGACGACACAGATGATGATGATGCTGACCACGATGATATTAGGCCTACTAATGAAGGTGACACAACAGCTGACATGATCCACAATCAAGGTGAAACAAAATAAAAATAGCATCCTCCTCGGCATATACTATGATTCCGCTTTTGATACTCATTAAGAAAGGTTTCAATGAATATCATTAACATATATGTACTTCAAAATTAGCATAAAGACCATGTTGCCTGTGGGTTCCGTCTTAAAAGCAACTATATTTGACAGCATAGTGGGCTTCATTTGTGCTCTGTGCCAAAAACCGTAAGATGTGGAATTATGATTGCACTCTTACTTTAAATAAGTAATCCAGTTTAGTGTAGGCTATATCCTATATATCTCAGCAAGTAAATTATGATGTGCACTGAAAGTATGCTTATCATTTTGTAACATTACTAGAGTGCAAAGTTCAACTTCCAGCGTGTGCATATTTTGTTTTAGCTGGCGCTGTCCTGCATGTGAAACTGTTCAGTGATGGAAATAAAAATGGCATTAATAGTCTGCCAGAGCCGTCTCATATTGTCAAACAGCCAGCTGACCAATCTAAGCTAAGAAGGTTTCCACCGCTTGCTTTAAATGCAATACCTCAATGTAATAATTGCTGTACTCAGGTTGATATGCTGAAACTTTCTTCGTGACCATTATGTATTATTGATATGCTTACTATCTAATGTGTTTGATGTAGACGTGTCAAGTACTGGCACAAATGTATCAGCTGTTGCACCACTTGCAAAGAACACCGGTAAATCAAAATCGATTCTTCAAATACAGGGCAAACCTAAGGCTTCCCTTGAACAACCAACAGGTATTTTAGCTAATGTTTTGTTCATAGAGTTATTTGAATTCAGCAGCATTAATTCACACTAGCCATTATATATTTTGCAAATATAATAGCAGTACTTTTGACAATTCTTAAACTACCTACTACACAGGAATGTATTATTAATTAGAAACTTCTGTTGCACTGGTGTCTAATACATACATACATACATACACACATACACATACATACATACATACATACATACATACACACGACATCTTCTGCTACAATAGCACTCACCCCTTGACAGCATAGGGAGACAGTTTGGACCTTGCCTGTTTGGCAAATTGCTAAGTTTGAACTTGTAGATAAAACAGAGCTGATACGTTTTCCCTTGCAAATATATACAAAGTTTTAAGTTTTAATGTTCATGCATTGTCTAATTGTTTGGGTAGTTGCACTTCAACTTATCTAAGATCATTATGTTTTTCGGCATCTCTGAGTCATTTGAGGTGAGTCACTGTACAGAACTAATGACCTCAATGTAGTTCCATATAAAATTACCACAATGTGACACAGAATTTCTATCATGTTCCGTCCATCATTGCTTATGGGACACTATATTATCAGTATTAATATTCAAACTCATTTTCTTGTGCACTAGTTCTCTGCGATGATGACAGCATGTTGTCTTCACTGTCTGACAACACCCCACTGCCCGAGTTCAAACACAGGAAAGCTGGTATGTAAAATTTTCTCCCACTATCTTTTTCTCACAAAAGCTATGTCTAACAGTACATAAAGAAACCCAATAGTGATGCAAATGTGTTTTGTTGTGGAACTTTAGAAATAAGTTGGAAAATGCTCAGTCAAAAGTATTAGGAAAATATTACCTGTAAGAATAATGACAAGCGCTAACGTTTAAAGCATAATTTTAATATCTCCTGTTCTACTACTAGCACCATCTCCTGCATTAGTTTTACATGACACAAGACTTTTATATTAATACTTGCCAACAATAATTCATAGGCAATGATATGAAGTTTAGCGATTAACTCTATTTTTAGAAATTTTTAAACTATCAACTTCTTCACTGAGGATAGTGAAAAAACATAGGCTAGTGTGCTTAGTAGTTTTATAAGATGCAATTTTTCTTTCAGGAATGCGTGTTAGGTGGACACCTGAAGAAATTTCCATTGTCAGGAAAGAATTGGCCGACTTCTTCAAATCTGTAACAGTGCCTACTACTGCTGCGATTAACAGAATCATTGAAAAATATCCAGCTTTCCAGAAGCGCACAACTGCGCAAATTAAATCTAGGGCATGGGACCTGATAAAAAACTGCAAATAGTATTGTTAGCAGTGATGTTTCTAATTTTTTACACTAAAATAAACACCTAATATGCATTTCAATGTGTTACATGTAGTCTCTAAAAACACGAGTTGAGTTCCATGAATGTAAGAATAGCACATCTGAACATTTCACAGTGGACGAAAACAAAAAAAGCACCAGTCTCAGGTTAAACTTAACAATAAATTAGTCATTACTATCCAACGAATTAGTCTTTGGGTATAATTGTCATCAAATACTGCAATGTCACTTAATCAAGCATATTTAAGCACAAACAGAAATTTCATAATTACTTCATGATGCAAATCGCTCTGTAAACAATGACCTTTGCAAATCTTCTTAGACAGAATAAAACTAAAGGATGCAACCATCTAATCTTCCTACAAGTGAACATAGCTTTCATTCAGTGCCAAGCTGGGTAGTTGGTACTGCAAGAAATTTTCAGTCTGTTAAATGGTGCTATGATTATTCAAGTTGCATGATTTCAACGGTTGTGCTTATGACAAGTAAGCAAATCCTACGTATACAAATGGCACACTGCCAAACTGAATGGCTGAGCATTGTTTCCATTCAAAAACAGACTGCCTGATATGTTAACGTGATTGTGAAGTCCTTCATTTAACTCACACTATTTAACTTACACTGACATGTGACACACCCGGCCAGATACTTAGAAATTAAATAGGCAGCACGGACAAGCTAACTGAAAATCAGCTCTCACAGTGGCACACACAAAGTTCAATTTAATGTCTCAAGATATTGGAAACTGGTGTTTGTGATGTGTAATATATATGAAATCAACGATCTTGCTCAGTGTCCAAAATAAGCAGAGTTAGAAAGACCGCCTACGATTCCTCGCTCAGTCGTTGGACATATGGCGTGTTAACAAATGCATTACATTATTTACCAGCTTGGCACCACCGCTATATCAAATTAAGCAAGCAAGAGCCAGACTAATTGGTCAGTTTTGATGCCAGGTAGAAAACCTGGGGGTCAAGCCAGGGTATTCACCCAGTTTGTCTGATTGCCTTTCTGTTGTCATGCCTAGAACTAGAACTGTTCTTGGTGAATGTGCTTTTTCAATTACTGGACCTAGACTTTGAAACTCTCTCCCTGTGTCTGCTAGTTCTGCTCAGTCGCTTGTGTCACTTGGACATCAACTTAAGAGTCTCTGTCTTAGTGGACTGACCTTCTGAATATTGACCTGATTGCGGCTTGGATTTGGTACAACATTGGTTGATGACTTGTGCAATAGACACTAACGCAATAAAAGTCGCTAACTGCAATTACAACACAATGCTACAGTGGAAATTGTTGGTGATGGCGGTGGGATAGTGCAGGAACGGAAGAAGAATATAAGAAACCTTGACAAGTTTGGTTGTCAGTCTTGAGTGAAAAGCTGGAGGACAAAGAGCAAGCACGGGAGTGCTCAAACTTAAAGGCGAAAAAGGGGATGAGCGAAATGTAGGACATATCGGGCTAGCACGGTCCATACACGGAGACCTTAAATGGCCCATTCAAACAGGCAGCGGTGATGAAGGATCTCACCCGAACAAGGACCCTACAGAACACCGTGTAGGCTACATAAATTTACGTCTTTCAAAAGTTCGTCCCCATGTAGAATAATAGGGAGCGATTCTAACTTATAATGTGAGGTCTTATTTATAGTTTATGAATAGGATCCTATTCATATATGCATTAGCATCGATCCGTGGTAAACACTGGAGAGGCCCAGGCCTATAGTGGGGGTCTGTGTGCAAAGCCCCTGTCGGGTTCCAGTGGCAGAGCCCCTGGTCTGGGGTCAAGAATAGGCCTAATGCAGGAAGAATGAGAACATTATCAGTCCACAGCTGCCTTTTACTGATTTTACAGCTAAAATATTGCTGGTATCCAACCAATGGCCGAGCCCTCATGCTCAAAATATTGCCGGGGCGGGCCCCGGGGTGCACCCATTTGATCAACGCCCCCACATGTAGGCATGTGTGGGCCTAAATAGAGTGTAACTTGGGATTTTAACTCATGTTACGGGGTCTTATATATATTGTAGGTATAGAACCGTACTTACGAGGACATGAACATATAAGTCCCACTATAACGTTAACATATCGAGACCGCATAAACCACCCGCGATCAGTCTATATATATACATATAGTACACACAGGTCCCCACAATAACGTTAACATACCGAGACCGCATAAACCACCCGCGATCAGTCTATATATATACATATAGTTCACACAGGTCCCCACAATAACGTTAACATACCGAGACCGCATAAACCACCCGCGATCAGTCTATATATACACATATAGTTCACACAGGTCCCCACAATAACGTTAACATACCGAGACCGCATAAACCACCCGCGATAAGTCTATATATATATACATATAGTACACACAGGTCCCCACAATAACGTTAATATACCGAGACCGCATAAACCACCCGCGATCAGTCTATATAATTATAGGCCTCTATGCAAAAAAGGGATGAGCGAAATGTGGGACATCTCGAAGTAGCACGGTCCGTACACGGGGACCTTAAAATGGCGTGGCGCCCATTCAAACAGGCAGTGCTGGTGAAGGATCTCACCCCATCAAGGTCGCTATGGAAAACTGTTTACATTTACGTTTTTCAGAAGTTCAACCCAAACGAGCTGACACCAGTACCCACCATGTAGAATAACAGGGAGCGATTGCACAGTTTGCAACAGAAAACGAAACTGATCGCAGAATGGTTGAAATATTAGGTATACCTTGGCCAGTTTTTCATCAACTAAAGAGATTTAAAGTATCTAATCCAAGCTTTATTTTTGTTGGGATAATTGATAATCAGCCTTCCCATGCTTGTTCTAGCCACAGAAAGATCACGTGATACAAATACGAGGGAAACTGCCAGGATGTGTTGTAGACTGCTACTTTGATCTCTATTAATAGGAAGTTAACTAATAGCCGCAAATTGTTTTTAGAAATAAGTAAGTAAGTCTCTGGTATGAGCAATTATTTTCACGACTCTGGATTAAATATAGGCCTATTTGCAGAACGAATGATGATCAGTTTATCTTTCAGAACATTAGTGAAATACACGTAAAAGGCACTTCTTGAATTGAAATCAAAATTTGAATTGGCACTGAATTGCGCCATTAAAGTTTCAGAATAATCGTATTCGTAATAGTAATTCCAAGATTTCTACAGCGCCCAACTAAAGCCACGCCGCGGAGACCAGCTTATTCACAAGCGCTCAGTCAAAACAAAATCGATAGGCAAAAGGGCTTGGTTCCAGGTCAAGATCCAAAAACTCAGACGGAGAGATAGCGTGGCAGCTACGGGGGTGATGTTCTTTGGGGTTGGGGAGGAAAGAGAGATAAGAGGAGGAAGGGGTGTCAGGATTGGGTATAGTTTGAGGGGACTCGTAATATTCAGCATCAGTTTTGAAGCTATACTATTACGAAGATGTACAATTCCAGTCCAGGACGATATTTACCTGGCCACGTACATGAAGTCTGATTTTAACTTGCAGTGTGGGGTCATATATACTATATAGGGTATATGTGAATCTATACTTGAGTTTATGCTTGATTTTGAAACTGCCGCTGCTATCGCAACCTCTATTTTCACTCTAATCTTGACTATTGCAATCCTTTTTTCCTTAACCTCGAATCCATTCAAATTAAGTAATCGTAATCGTAATCTCGAGATTTCTACAGCGCTCAACGAAAGCTAAGTCGCGGGAACCAGCTTATTCACAGGCGCTCAGTCAAAACAAAATCGATAGGCAAAAGGGTCAAGATCCAGGAGTCAGGCACTCAGACAGTCGGACGGCTACGGTGGATGCTGTTTGAAATTGAAGCGAGAAGAGAGATAAGAGGAAGAGGAAGAATCAGGATAAGATTTTTGGAAAAGAAGTGTTTTCAGTCTTGAGTGAAAGACCTGCGCAGAAACTGAAAGAGGTGAAGTGTTGGTGAGTTCGTATGATTGACCAGACAACTGTCGCAATTCTGGCGGGAGTTTATTCCAAAGGGGTGGGGCAGCTATGGCTATCGAGCGATTTCCAAATTTTAAGGATGAGGTGACGGGAGGGCGAAGAAGTGTTAGGACAGATGAGGAGCGGGTTGAACGGAGTGGTTGGATAGTAAATAATTGCCGAAGATAGGAGGGTTGGGAGGATTGAAGTGTGTTGTAGGTGAGGGATAAGACCTTGTACTCTATTCGTTCTGGTATTTTAAGCCAGTGCAGTGATTTGAGAACAGGGGTGATGTGATGGTGTTTGGGGGTTTTGGTGACAGCACGTGCGAGAGCATTCTGGATAGCTTGTAGGCGATGTATCTGGGTTGTGTTTCAACTCATCCAAAATTCGCTTGACGAAGCCGTCAAATGGACACCAAAACATCACCATATTACTCCTATCCTAAAATCACTACAGTCGCTGAAAATCCGTGGCCCTGTTCATTTGAGGCTTTTTTACCTAACCTATAGCTCTTCAATTTTCACAATCTAGGCCTTGTATCTTCGCAAACTCTTCACCATCCAATCACCCCGCTCTACCAGTTCATCGTAATCGTAATCGTAAACTCAATATTTCTACAGTGACCAGTCGCGAGAATCAGCTTATTCACAGCAAAATCATAACAGGAGGATTATAAACTGTCCCAGATCAAGAGCCAAGATTATATTAGATGTTAACTTATAAAGTGAAGCGTTATTTATACCTCATGAATATAATCCTATTCATGTAGGCTCGTGTGGGCTTAAATATATTGGAATTTAACTCACGCTATAGGCCTATATGCAAGCAGACCAGAAAATATAGATCGAATTTTAACTCACGTTACGGGGTCTTATATATATATTGTAGGTATAGAACCGTACTTACGAGGACATGTATATACAGGTCCCCACAATAACGTTAACATACCGAGTCCGCATAAACCACCCGCGATCGTCTATATATATAGTATATACAGGTCCCCACAATAACGTTAACATACCGAGACCGCATAAACCACCCGAGATCAGTCTATATATATATATATATATATATATATATATATATATATATATATATATATATATATATATATATATATATATATATATATATATATATATATATATAGAGAGAGAGAGAGAGAGAGAGAGAGAGAGAGAGAGAGAGAGAGAGAGAGAGAGAGAGAGAGCGTTCAATCTGGTGGTGGTATTTGTGCCTTGTACATATACTTGCATTGCTTGCTAAATCCGCTTATCCAGATCTCTTTCTTTCATCATAGCATCACATCTTAAACTTTTCTAGCCTTAGCATCTCATTGCCTTTAGTCTTTTGATTTTTACATTGAGCTGAAAATTACGCAACAACCTCTGACGTCTGCGGATTTCATTTGAATGCATAGCTTTTGTGTTGGAATTAAAGTTACTTTTATGCGAAGTACATTACACTGCATTATTGTTTACTATTTCTAATGTTACCTAATTTGAAAACTTCTATAGCACCACTATGGCACTATCATAACACACAAGTCATCAATCAACGGTCACTTCAAAGTGAATGATAATTAATTGGACAGACTGGTACAACATATTATTTCAGTCTATTTCTTAAACGGTAAGTTTAGCAAATTCGCTAAAGTGTTGAACGGAAGCAGATGAGTTTGGACGGAGAACAGATGGCCAAATTGCTATTACTAGCTAGAAACAATTTCTGAGAGAGATATATGTATAGAAGCCCATAGAAAAATATGATGAAAATGAAATTATGCCAGGTCTACCTGCTCCTTCTGTCTTCATCTTCGTAAATGACAGGGTCGTCTGTTTCAAACGCTTGGGATGTGGTTCTCCAGACATTTTCACTTATTTTCTATAAAGCTTATTTGGCTAAATGACCGCTAAACGAATGTTGTCAGACATCCGATGACATCGATGAAAGATTGTTGTAGAGTTGAGCCATTTATACAGTGTTAAGAATTTTATTTCGCCGGTGTGTACATTGAAGCATAAAAGTTGCTTGTTGTGTACAATTGTATGTGTGGGATCCTTCGTGTAATTCTAACCCTTCATGGCAGAAGTGTCCCCTTTCCCCCAAGCGACACCGGGCGGGCTACACGGTGGAATGTTCCCCTCGCTCCTAGCCAGGCCCGGGCTTGGCCCCAGATGCCCATTTGGCCTCCTAATAAACTTTTTGGATTCGCCACAGCTATGTAGGCCTAAATGCCGGGCGGGTGAGGTCAGCGACACAGGATGACTTCCCCCAAGTGACACCGGGCGAGGGGCTTCGCAGCGGAATGTTCCCCTCTCGCCTAGCGACTTGTGGGCGGGTGAGGTCAGCGACACAAAGTGAAGCAGGTCTGGGAATGACACGGAGAATGGGGATATAAGTGGCGGATTACACATCACTTTATGTTCTTCACGAAAGGTCACGTAGTGATCATCGCCTACTTTGGGATGGGGCCACGTCCTATGTAAATATCAAATGGGGATGCCCGGATTGGCTTCCAGTGGATCCGCCACTAAGAGTATATATATATATATATATATATCCTTGTATTATTTTTATGGCATTAATGTTTGTTCAGTGGCATAGGTAGATATCTCCGTTGCCCAAAAGTTGTGTGAGCATGCTCCTGCCTCGGCGTCACAGAGCCAAAACTTGTGTGAGCACCGGCACCTTTGGCGCCATGTCTCCCGGGCCTCTGCCTGCGCTCAGCTTTTAAGTCGCACCTTAGAAATTTCGAGTTTACGATTAGGATTTCGACTAGGAGGCCTACCTATATAGGCCAGTAGTTACTAGGCGTCACTTGCTATAACTTACCTACATCAGACTTCAATCTTCCCAACCCTCCTATCTCCGTCATTTATTTACAACACAACCGCTTCGCTCAACCCGCTCTTCTTCTGCCCTAACACTTCTCCGCCCTCCAGTCACCTCATCCTTAAAATTTGGTAATCGCTCCATAGCCATAGCTGCCCCACCACTCTGGACTAAACTTCCCCCATGTACTGAAAGAAATGTTTTTGCTTGTGGGTCCTGCGATGCGATGGATCGCTGGTGAACACAAGTCTCCTTTCAGGATATGGTGGCGAGCGGTGCTATTGATATGGCTTTATCTTCGGGGGACTTTATGCCTTTAACAGCACGCGGGTTCGTGAATGGATCAGTCCGACCGTACAGAGACAACACCGATTCTTTCTTTCGCACGTATATTACACGTATTTACACCGTATTTACAACAAATTCAGCAAACTCAGAGTCTATGATTCGCATCGGCCTATTTAGTCTAGCGAGGTCCGTTTAAGAGATACAGGTTTATTATCTTTCTTCTGTTCTCCGGAACCTAACGCCTCTTTCGACCGTTGTTTAGCGAATGCCTTCTTCGCTTCGCACCCTTCCCTAACTTTCCCCTTCATCTGTCAATCACCCAAATTCTCCCTTTCGCCATCCGATCAGCATCCCTCTGCTCCGCCTTTCTCTCTCTCTCTCATTCTCTCACTCTCCCTCTCTCTCGTTTACTTCTACCTGTCAACTACGGGCGTCCTATCCGCCTCTCGTTAATTACATCCCACTGTTCCCCAGTGTTCCGTGCAAATTAATTACATAAACACAATAGCTAAATTGTCGGACGTAATACAATCTACAATATGCAAAACCCTAAAATCCTCATTGTTTTTACAACTTTTCACTACATCTCCCCACTTCTGAAGCTGACGGCACCCCGCAGTAGCTTCGGAAAGTACACAGTTGGCTTTCTTTAGGTGGGCAAACAGTTTAATTTAACGCTGATTTATTTACAGAAGCACAGACGAGCATCGAACGGCGTTAGGTTTAATGTCTTTCAAAGCCGTACGTCAGCGAACTCGCCAGGCGATTTAGTTACAAGTCTACGTATCTATAACAGAAAGCACAAACAAAACCAAAAACGAGTAATATCGTTCAAATACATAATAATATAATCGTGTAACACTTTAAGATTTAACTACTCAGCTAATTACGTAAGTTTCTAAGACAACATATCAGAATGAACTAAAACATGTTACTGCGTAATGATATTTAATTCGTCATATACGCTCTAGATAGTCCATCTGCCAGCGAATTATGTTTCCCCGGGACATAATTGATTTCCAGGTTGTACCTTTGAATTGCCAGGGCCCATCTAGTGAGTCGTGGATTGTGGTTTGCCATGGTCTGGAGAAACTTTAAACAGTTGTGATCAGTAAAAACTTGCACTCTTGTGCCATACGTGTATTGCTGAAAATGGTTTAGGGACCAGACCACGCACAACAGTTCTCGTTCGACCGTACTCATACTGGCCTCCCTGGGGATTAATTTTCTACTGGCATAGGCAATCGGCCGCTCTACCCCCTCTTCGTCTAATTGTGCCAATACAGACCCCACCCCTGTTCCCGATGCATCGCATCTGAGTATAAAGGGCTTTTGTATATTGGGAGGTGTTAGCACTTTGTCTGAAGTGAGATCGAATTTCAGGGTGTTAAAAGCCTTATCAGCTGCCTCCGTCCATTTCACTTTGTCTGGTTTATCTTTGCGGATTAATTCCGTTAGCGGCGCAGCTTTGCTGCCAAAATCTGGGATAAAACGGTTGTAAAAGTTGCCCATGCCTAGGAAAGCTCTTACCTGCCGCTTTGTTTTCGGGATTGGGTAATCAGAAATGGCCTTCAGTTTATCGGGATCCGGTTTCAAATACCCATTTTCTATCAGGTGTCCCAGAATTTTTATTTGCTTTTTGGCAAACTGGCACTTTGATAGTTTAGCTGTTAGATTGGCTTGCCTTAACCTGGTTAAAATGTCACGTACATGTTCTAAGTGCTGCTCCCAGGTGGCTGAAAAAATAATAAAATCGTCGACATGGGCTGCAGCATAGTCTTCGGCACCACGTAGCACTAAGTCCGCCAATCGCTGAAAACACTTGCTGGAATTTCTAGCACCATTTGGAAGCACAGTGTATTGGAATAGTCCAAAGGGCGTTCTAAATGCTGTATAAGGGCGACTAGCTTCGTCGAGCTCTACCTGGAAGAAAGCCTGCTGTAGATCTATGCCTGTTATGAACTTAGCACCTGCTGCTTTGTCCAGTATAGCTCGCATGTCGCTTGCTGGATATTCGTCGGCTATTGTTATTGAATTCACTTGCCTTAAATCTGCACATATGCGAATGCTATTGTCCTTCTTCCGTACACATACAATTGGTGACGCAAATGGAGATTCTGATGGTTCAATAATTTGATCTTCGATCATCTGCTCGATCTGTCTGTGCACCTGTTCACGCAAGCTCTCTGGAATTTTATAGAATTTTGGGGCAATAGGCTTGTCCGTGTTTACCCTGATCGTATGTTTCATCAGTTTCGTCCTGCCTAACCTCCCTGCGAATCTATCTTTAAATTCATTCAAAATGTCGTCCAGCTGCTTCTTCTGGTCTTTTGAAAGACCCTCGGCATTGTATTGTAACTCTTCTGCTTTCTCTTCTTCATCGTCCATGCACCCTAAGCTTTCGAATTGGTCTTCGCATGGTTCTGCAGTTAAGATGACATTTACCTGAGGAATGCTGGGGTCTGATTTCCGGGCATGCCATAATTTTAACAGGTTTATGTGATAAATTTTTGGGCCTTTTTCTGTCATTATTTCATAATTCACACTAGATAATTTTCTGCTCACTACGTAAGGTCCTTCCCACTTGGCCAATAATTTGTTCTCTGTGGAATGTCGTAAGAGTAACACTTCTTGTCCAGGTTCTAATGTTCGATCGGACGAATTCTTATCATAATACGCTTTTTCAGCCTGACGCGCTTTCTTAGCATTCTCAGTGGCCAGCTCCACACATTGCCTTAGATGATTTTGAGTCGTTGTTAAGTAGTCTACGACACTTCTTTTAGTTGCGGTGGTGCTCAGCTTACCTGTCCATGTGTCCTGCATTACCTGTAACGGCCCTCTGACGTCATGCGAATATAGAAGTTCAAACGCTGAGAAGCCGGTGACTGAAGATGGAATCTGCCTACAGCTGAAAGCTAGTAGCGGAAGAGCTCTCTCCCATGAACGCGGATCATCATCAATCACCTTCCTCAGCATTTCTCTTAGGACTCTTATCATTCGCTCTGCGCTGCCTGCAGTCTCATGATGCTCTACTGTGGCAAACGCTGGCGATATCCCTAGCATGTCTTCCAGGCCTCTTATCAACTGGTTCTTGAAGTGAGTACCATTATCTGACTTGATTATCCGTGGAATTCCGGTCCGAGCAAACGTCTCAATTAATGCCTTGGCCACGCTTTTAGCAGTTATGTTAGAAAGTGGGATGAATTCTGGCCAGTGTGTTGTTTGTTCCACGATGATTAAAATGAATTTCTTACCCAATGATGACTTTGGGTTTATTGGCCCTAAGACGTCCATTACGATGGTCTCGAAAGGCGTATCGATTACTGGCACTTCGACTAATGGCGCTCTATCAGCCTTCTTAATAGTAGCTGTCTTCTGGCAAATGGGACATGTTCTGACATATCCCTGAATATCAACTGTCAATCCAGGCCAACAAAATGCTTTGCGTACGATGTTAGAAGTAGATCTAATTCCACGGTGACCTGCCCACAGAGAATCATGCGCTAATTCGAGTGTCTTTGATCTATATTTCACGGGCAAAACAAGCTGCTTGTTCTCTCTCCCATTATCGTCTTCACTTTGATCTGAACAACTCTGCCGAAACAACAGACCACCTATTATCAGATACCCGTTATCGCCAGAGCGGGCCCGTTTCCACCATTTTGATAATGTTGGATCCTGTTCTTGTGCTGTTTTGAATTCAGTGACTTCTTCGTTAATTAGGGTATTAATCGTTTCCTTTGAATTTTCCTCCGGGCTTTCGCTCTCACTAATGACGCTTTGCAGTGCGGTTTCGGATCGCGCAGGCGTCGTTAAGTTAATTACCTTATCTCCCTCACCTGAGATCCGTTTATCTTCTGCCTCAGAGCTATCACTTCCAGTGCCATATGTTTCCACTTCGTGATCGTCACTAATTACCCCTACGTCACTGGGCTCGTCGGTCGCTTCATCGTTTGACGTGACAGGGCTAGGTGGCTCCCTCGGGTTTACGGTTTCCCTTTGATCCTTAATGTCGTAATTACGGGTGCGGGTAGCTATACATGCTTGGGGTAAGCTAACGGGATCCCAATTACATGCACCCACCGGGTCGACCAAGTCTGGATTATTTACGAATAGATCATGGCCTATTAGCAGGTCTGTTTGAAGTCCAGGGACCACACCCGCTTTGATAGTTATCCTTCTGTCTGTACCAAAATGTGGCGAGGAAATTTCAATTTCTTGTGTTGAAATATATTTCACAAGCCCAAAAGCACATTGCACGGTTACTGGCTTCCCCTTCCTGGCAGATGAACTATCCTTTACAAGCTCAGAATTTATCAACGTAACCTGGGCTCCTGTATCCCTCAGGGCCTCAACAGAAATATTATTTACAAACAAAGGTACAACGAATCGTTTTTGGTAATCCACAATTTTGTCTAAGTTGGACTTTTGCTTAACGAATTTTACTTGGGCATTTCCCTGTCCTTGAGAATTGTTTTTGTTAAACTTGCTATTGTAGAAATGATTTCTTTGGTCCGTTCGATAATGGACATTCCCAAAATGCATTGGTCTTGCATTTTGCTGTAGGTTTTTGTCCTGGGCCCTTTGTTCCGCTGTATCGTGGTGTGTGGAATGGGCTTGTTTACTTTCCCACTGATTACCATTATGGTTTGCATTAAAAGGCCTTGGCTTATAACCCTGCTTTTGCTCGAGGTGGTTTACCTTCCTTCCTTCTAGCGTGCATTCGTAGTGGAGATTGGCAAAATCAGCCACTTCAGCAGCAGTTCGGGGCTTTCTCGCCTCCACAAAATATCTAGTATCACTTGGCAAAGACTCTTTCAGTCTTTCCAAAATTACATCATCTTTAAGAGCATCAAAATTAGTAATATCCTTTGACTCTAAATAATATTGAAACACATCACGCAACTGATCTAAAAACTGTGGGTATGACTGTTTGCCTGTTCTGTGAATAGATCTGAACTTATCCAGATAGAACTTCGCGTTCATCCTACATGCGCTCAGCAATGACGATTTCGTTTGCCTGTAATCGGCACAGATTTCCATAGGCAATCTGTTGTAATGCATTCTAAGGGAGGAATTTAACAAAGATGGAAGAAGCCTAGCCCATCGAGCCTCATCAATACCATGCAAAAACGCAACCTTCTCGAAAGAATGGAAATAGGAAACCGGATCTTCGGATTCATGCATGTTGGGTAGTTTTGCATAAGCAGACACAGCAGCAGCATCTACATCAACTCTTGCGTTATTAGATTGCAACAGACCCAACTGTGCTTTCTCACGCAGTAAAACGAGTTCCAATTCCATCCTCTCTCTTTCAGCCTGCGTACGCCGCTCCTCAGCCTGCACTTTCTCTTTCTCAGCTTGAATCAGTTTCAGCCTCATCTGGCCTTCACTGATACTAGCTTCGCCTGTCTCAACTTCTTCCACTCTATCTCCGTCTCCCTCTACATCTCCATTTCCCTTCAGCAATCGTATCATTTCACGTTTATCTAAACCTTCTGGGTTGATATTTCTCCGTCTGCACTCTTCTTCCAGATCCTTCTTTTTCATTTTGTCAAACATTTCAATATAAAATTCTTCCAGTTAATACAGTACGATAAATGACAAATCTCTATAAGTTTCACGTATACCAACAGACACAATAAGATAATGCAATTATATCACGTAACAGTAATAGTAATAGGTTTACAGCTTCTGCATTCACACTCTCAAAATCACAAGTCAAGTGCTTCTCTGAAACACAGAACAAAATGACGAATGATCAGTTATTAACGACTCGGAATGCGCTCACCAGATTTCGTTCCAGATTTGTCGAATGTGTAGTTTTGGGGAAACAGCCGCATCCGCTGGAAATTGATTTCTTGTTGAGCTCCGACCTCCGTTACACTGCGTCACTTGTTGCTGGCTTCTCCAGACTCCTCCTTTGGTTGCTGAAATGGTAGTTGTTTTGCTGCAACGGTTGTTCCCTTGGTTGTTCTTCTCGGCTTAGTTCGTCTCAGCACATCGGTCGAATCCTGTAGATGTCGGCGTCACGTTGTAGGTATCCGTTGACACACGAATCAAGTCCTTCACTGTCACAATGTACTGAAAGAAATGTTTTTGCTTGTGGGTCCTGCGATGCGATGGATCGCTGGTGAACACAAGTCTCCTTTCAGGATATGGTGGCGAGCGGTGCTATTGATATGGCTTTATCTTCGGGGGACTTTATGCCTTTAACAGCACGCGGGTTCGTGAATGGATCAGTCCGACCGTACAGAGACAACACCGATTCTTTCTTTCGCACGTATATTACACGTATTTACACCGTATTTACAACAAATTCAGCAAACTCAGAGTCTATGATTCGCATCGGCCTATTTAGTCTAGCGAGGTCCGTTTAAGAGATACAGGTTTATTATCTTTCTTCTGTTCTCCGGAACCTAACGCCTCTTTCGACCGTTGTTTAGCGAATGCCTTCTTCGCTTCGCACCCTTCCTTAACTTTCCCCTTCATCTGTCAATCACCCAAATTCTCCCTTTCGCCATCCGATCAGCATCCCTCTGCTCCGCCTTTCTCTCTCTCTCTCATTCTCTCACTCTCCCTCTCTCTCGTTTACTTCTACCTGTCAACTACGGGCGTCCTATCCGCCTCTCGTTAATTACATCCCACTGTTCCCCAGTGTTCCGTGCAAATTAATTACATAAACACAATAGCTAAATTGTCGGACGTAATACAATCTACAATATGCAAAACCCTAAAATCCTCATTGTTTTTACAACTTTTCACTACACCCCAGAACTGCAACAGTTTTCTGACCCATCATACAAACTGACCGATGCTCCACCGCTTGCAATTTCTGCTTCGGCTGTTCACTCAAAACTCAAAACATTCCTCTTCCACAGATCCTATCCTGACACCCCTTCTTCCTCTTACCTGTATCTCCTCTCCAACCCCAAACATCACCCATCGTAGCTGCCACGCTGTCTCTCTGCCTGAGTCTTGGATCTTGACCTGGAACCGAACCCCTTTTGCCTATCGATTTTGTTTTGACTGAACGCCTGTGAATAAGCTGGTCCCCGCGGTCTTTCGTTGGGCGCTGTAGAAATCTTGGAATTACGATTACGATTACGATAGGCCTATCTTTAATCCTGCAAGCAAGCACACATACACACTAATATGGTGACGATGGCTGTATGTATGTGTATGTGTGTATTTATATGTCTAGTTGTAATATATATATATATATATATATATTATATATATACGTGTGTGTATGTCTGTATTTGTGTTTGTGTGTATATTTTATGTGTATATATATATACATGCATGTGTATATATGTATGTGTTTGTATCATATGTATATATGTAAATGTAGTTAGTTAGCATGTAAATACCGTTGGAGATAGGTTGTTGACGGTTGTTACATGGCTATCGTTGCGATAGAGAAGTCAGCTGACCTCTTGATGCATCACAAATTCCACATCTATCGTGAAGCATGTGACGAAATATGGTAATATTTCACAAGCAGTGGCGGATCCAGAATTGCTTGCTTTGGGGAATGTAGGGCATTTCCAGAGGGGGCCACGTTCTGGCAGTCCACCATGCACGGGTCTGGTCTGAGGGGCGCCTTCATAACCAAGAGGGACGGGTAGGTGAACCGCAATCCCTCGTCTATAGCTAACTCCGCCACTGCACACAACAGCTCTTTTCCTCGATGGCCCCAAGCTTTACAACTAGACATTTTATGTCACGCGCGGTTCTTGGTATGCATTTTAATGGCACATTTAGAGAACATTAAAGAAGTTAAATCCGTACTCCCGCTGTCAATCATTTCCGAGTATTGACTGAGTGACGCACGCACTTGTTGTACCGCCGTCATAGTCTGTCGTTTGCATTTCTTTTGACTGACAGGTTTATTCTTTTATGAGTGTTTTCCTTTTTCGTTTACGGATGATATTTGATGAGCCGAGTGTACGGTTTATTATGGGTTCTTCTGGTTTATTGCATGGTTAGTTGTGGCTTGTTCTGTTGTAGTATAGTTTGGTATAGTTTATTGTAGTTTATTCTGGTTTATCGTATTTTGTTAGTGTTTCTGTAACTGCTTACCATGGTTTTTTATGGTTGGTTTAGTACCGCTGTTTATTATGGTTGGTCTATTGTGATTGGTTTAATATAGTTGGTTTAGTATTGTTGGATTATTATGGTCGGTTTATTGTGGTTGCTATAGTTTGTTCATTCTGGTTTTCTTGGTTTATTCTGTTTGTTGTCTTCTACTACGAACCAGAACAGTGTCTTTTTATATCGTAAGAGTTTGAGAAACATCATCAGGAAGATAGGTGTTATCTTCAGAACGTATTTGCGATCACATGCAAAATGTTCATGCCCGTTTTATGGATAGCCTAAAATAAAATGGCCAATGGCCTAACAACAACCGATTCAACCGGTAAAACGAACCTGGACATCCCACCATTTAGGGCCCAATCTACGGGCCGCGGTCTAATTCGTTTGGCGGTACGGGGTGACTTGCTTTTCCCTGGTGTCCGAACAACTACGGCCCAGTGCAGAAGTATTGCTGTGGTTGGTCCTGCTTTTTGGAGTGACTTCCTTTCTTAGTCTCTCTCCTCTCTTTTCCGCAAGCGCTTGAAGACCTTCTTATGTCCCAGTGCTTCTGGGCTGTCGGGCCGGGAGCGCCTCTGAGGAATTTATCTTGAAGTGGCGCTTTATAAATTTTCAATTACATTACATTACAATCAGCTGGAAAGAATTCTTTTTGTCAGCCATTAGGAATTATTACTTAGCCGCCGTAGCCTGACATCTGGTGTATCTGACTGTTCTGTCTGGTCCCGACAGGGATTCGATAACTTAGATATGAAGAACGTACGTACGTCCGTACGTAGGTATGTATGTATGTATGTAAGTATGTGTGCATACATGTATGTATGTATGTATGTATGTATGTATGTATGCATGCATGCATGTATGTATGTATGTATGTATTTATGTATGTATGCAGGCATGTATGTATGTATGTGTACATGTATGTATGTATGTATGTATGCATGCATGCATGTATGTATGTATGTATTTATGTATGTATGCAGGCATGTATGTATGTATGTGTGCATGTATGTATGTATGTATGTATGTATGTATGTACGTATGTATGTATGCATGTATGTATGTATGTAAGTATGTGTGCATACATGTATGTATGTATGTATGTATGTATGCATGTATGTATGTATTTGTGTATGTATGCAGGCATGTATGTATGTATGTATGTATGTATGCATGTATGTATGTATGTATGTATTTGTGTATGTATGCAGGCATGTATGTATGTATGTATGTATGTATGCATGTATGTATGTATGTATGCATGTACATATGTATGTATGTATGTATGCATTTATGTATGTATGTATGCATGTATGTATGTATGTATATTTATGTATGTTTGTATGTATGCATGCATGCATGCATATGCATAGTGATTTGTTTAGTGCTGACTTACTATCGATTCTTTCTCTTCAAAACGGGCAAGGAAAGTCTGGTAGTCAACAAAGTTGGAATGCTGTGGATCAAGAACTCTCACGAGGTCCTTGAACTGTTCATTGGTCATTTGAAATGCAAAGCCATCCAACAACGTCCAAAGCTCACTTCTGGAAATCTTGCCACGATCTATTGATATTTTATGCGTTATGATAAAGGCGACCTGGAAGTCAATTAATTAGATTGGAGTGGAATGTATTGGAGTGGATTGGAATGGAATGGATTGCAATTGGGTTGATTGGATTGGAATGGGATGGTTTGGAGTGGATTGGATTGGAGTGAAATGGAATGGAATGGATTGGAATGGATTGGACAGATTTATAACCGTCGGATTGCTTTAAAACGACCGAGAAGGAGGGATACTCAGCAGAACAGGTCTCTAGATTTGCTATAACACTACTGAGTAAGGCTCTAATCGGGTTAATCATCTAACGATTAATAATCAATCGATGGCGTTGAGCAATTATGAGTGAAGGGGCCCTAATGTGTAGCATCTTGGTGTGCTGAACACGAATATAACCATAAAAATTTTTTATTGGCTCTCGTTTTGAAAATATTTCATATAGTTCATTTTTTATGTTTCACCATGTAAATTTATGAAGTAGGACTGCGACAATATCCTAAATAAGTCTAGAATGATGTAATATTCCACCTCATTGCATAATCCCATCATGGACACATCATGCACAGTTGATTACGTCATTTTCTGATCCAATGTAAAACTACAGCCAGTCGGCTGCTGACGTAAGATGACGTCAGCAGTGTACTATATAAAGCGAGTCGGAACGGTTGAGCATTTACAATATTACAGACTTTGTGCGAGACAGTTTAAGTTACTGTTTTATAAAACTATTATTACTTTATCCATTTAGATACAATACAGAACAGTAATGCCTCGGAAGTGCGTAAATACTGTGGACAACTTTTGTTACATTTGTGGGGAAGTGACATTTGCCAACCAGAAGAAAAGTATCACTTATCAAGTCAAGAAGGCATATCATGCTTACTTCGAATGCAAGGTTGGTGACCAAGACAAGCCATGGGCCCCGCATATATGCTGTGCTACATGTACAACACAGCTTTCACAGTGGTTGAATGGCAAAAGACCATCAATGCCGTTTGCAGTTCCCATGGTGTGGAGAGAGCAAAGCAACCACGTAGATGACTGTTACTTCTGCTTCGTTCCTCCTCTTTCCGGTGGAATAACGAAGCAAAAGAAGTCGACAATAGTCTACCCAAACATTCCGTCAGCATTGAGACCAGTTCCACATGGTGATGGACTTCCTATTCCAGAACCTCCAGCAGAATATATTTTCCTTGATTCATCTGATGAGGACAAGGGTGAGCCGACATGTTCTTCTCCTGGTCCGTCAGCGTGCAGTGATCCCGATTTTCACTGTGGTGCATCATCAACCCCACACAGAATAACACAGGAAGAACTAAATGACCTTGTTCGTGATTTGGACTTATCCAAAAACAAGGCAGAATTGCTAGGATCAAGACTCCAACAATGGAATCTTCTAGAAGAAGATGTCACAATTACTTCATATAGAAAGCGCCATCAGCAGTTGGAACCTTTCTTTATGAAGGAAGGTAATCTGGTATTCTGTTCCAATATTGACGACCTCATGAATGCCTTACAGATCACTCATGACCCACAAGAATGGAGACTCTTTGTAGACTCTTCAACACTGAGTCTTAAGGCTGTGCTTTTGCACAATGGAAACCGTCTTCCATCTATTCCATTAGCGCATGCTGTCCACATGAAAGAGACATACGATAACCTAAAACAGCTACTGCATTCCATTGACTATAACAGGTACAAATGGCACCTGTGTGGTGATTTGAAGGTAGTTGCCATTTTAATGGGACTGCAGCAAGGATATACAAAATATATGTGTTTCTTGTGTGAGTGGGATAGCCGAGCAAGAGAGTTGCACTACGTGCGGAAGGAATGGACTCCCAGACAAAACATGGCAGTTGGACAGAAGAATATCCAGCACCCAGCTCTGGTCGAGGCTCACAAAATCCTACTACCACCCCTTCACATCAAACTAGGTTTGGTGAAGAACTTCGTGAAAGCCATGGACCGCACTTCGCCAGCTTTCCGATACCTGCATGAAAAATTCCCTCGACTCAGCGAAGCAAAGATTAAAGAGGGAGTTTTTGTGGGTCCTCAGATTAGAGAACTCTTCAAAGATGACCGCTTCAACAACTTGCTGGAGGGTGATGCGAAACAAGCATGGAATGCTTTTCGTCTAGTGTCTACAGACTTTCTGGGGAATGTTAGGGCAGAAAACTACAAGGAACTAGTAGAAGACATGCTCAAGCAGTACCAGAAATTTCGCTGCAATATGTCTCTGAAGATGCATTTCCTTCATTCCCATCTGGATTTCTTCCCTGACAACTGTGGTATGGTTAGTGACGAACATGGCGCACGTTTTCATCAAGATATCGCAACAATGGAGCAAAGGTACCAGGGAAAATGGTCCACTACAATGTTGGCTGACTACTGCTGGACACTCCGCAGAGATGCTCCCGAACAGCTGTACAAGAGACAGGCAAAAAAATCTAAGAACTAGTCTATGACCTGGTTTTTACAAATATTAACTGTAAGTGTATCACTATTGGCATGCATTGTGCGATATAAAATTACTTCATTTCAGATTACAAAAAAACTAGAGCCAATTCGGCATTTTCACTGTCATATTCGTGTTCAGTACATATAAATTGATAAGAACTGACTAATTTCATTTCAGTAACATGACTTTTGTAAAAATTTGTTGTCCAGTGTTATGAGTGAAGGGCTTGCCTAGGTCCCGACACACTAACCGTCTCAGGGGAGGAGGATCTAACCCGTGTTCTCAGTATTACAAGCCAGGCGCTCTGACCAATCGGCTACTGTGACCTACATACAAGCCGAGCGCTCTGACAAATCGGCTACTGTGACCTACATACAAGCCGAGCGCTCTGACCAATAGGCTCCTGTGCTCTATTGTAGCTATTTTTAAACCTATTTCATCATAAATTGTGAAAGATTTAAAGCAGTTATTTTTATCATAAGTGCGCATCATAAATAAGATTGTCATTCAGATTTGGCATCAATGCGTAATAGTTCCCATGGGTCTAACAGCTCTCTAACTCCACCTGTTGTCAATGTAATCAGTCACGCAATTAGTAAGTAGATCGATAACTTAATGATCAACGTTTCACGCAGTCAAGGCCAATCGACACAGACCGAGTGGGTGCCTGAGTGGCAACTGATTCGTTAAGCTGCTGATAAGTTAATTGGAAGTCTGACTCGATTCTTCCCTGACGAAGATTTCATGGAAAAATGACAAATATGTAGGCCTATGTATGTATGTATGCATGTGTGTATGTATATATGTATGTATGTATATATGTATTCATGTGTGTATGTATATATGTATGTATTTATATATGTATGTATGTATTCGTGTCCATGTATATGTGTATGCATGTACCTGTGTAGGCCTTTGTATGTATGCATGTATGTATGTATATATGTATGTATACGTGCGTATGTATATATGTTTGCATGTATGTTCCTTTGTATATATTTATGCATGTATGTATGTTTTGTATGTGTATATGCGGTACGGTAGCCGATTGGTTAGAGCGCTCGGCTTGTAACGCTGAGAGTAAGGGTTCGAACCTCTTTCTCTGAGAAAGTTACTGTGTCGGGACTTTGAGCTTTAGATTGATTTGATAGTCGTGCTTAATAAATGCAGAAATAATAATGAAAAATAACAATTCTTAAAACCCTTGGAACTTGGCGATACACTGACCTACTTGATGTAAATAAGATTGGAATACAATACATGTAATCTATTGTGTGAGATGCAATATTATGTTAATTTAGACGTTTGTTTTTTGGTATATGAAATTGGACGACGCCCCGTGTGACCTCAAAAGCGTAGGTGGGATCGAGGCCCTGTGTGAAGTGGAGATCAGGTGACCTCCAGACTAGAAACCCCATTTTGCTGTCGTCATAGTAACCGTCGTCATGACAGCTGTTTTCGCGACCTCATTGCGATTGTCTACAACGCTCGTTGGCTGTACGGACACAATTGTCCAAATTGACCAATCACTGTTGGATTAAATGTGTCATGATTTCATGTGTTGTACTGGAACCAATCAGACTGGACGTTGCATAGCCTGCTCAAGAGCAATAGCCAATCACAATCGACAGTCGATAGATCAAGTGGCTATCTAAATATATCAGAATTTACTTCCGTGCATATGAAGCATTAATTAATTAGTTAAAATATAGAAAATAGGACCTAATTATCAGTAATTTAAATATGTACATGTATATGCGATCTGCGGTGGGCAACACTGAGGAGTGGAAGACTTTTGACAGAAGCGGAATGTACGAAGAATGTATTATCAGTGAAAATCATAGGGATATTTAGTTTCTAATCTAATCTGTTCTAAACACTTCTGTAGCGCGTAATGATAATGTCCAAGGCATCAGTCGATGGTGGCTTCAAATGAAATCGTAATCAAAAGCATAATCCATTGGAGAAGCCAGGTCGAATTCCAACAGGTCAGAGAAACCTGAAGCCAAGTTTCGGTGGGTAAGCAAGCTGGACGAGATGCGTCTTTAGTTTAGACCTGAATGACATAAAATAATTGACAGAAAGAACGGAAAAGGGCAGGAATTGCAAAGCTTTGGACCAGCTGTCGAGGAGGCCTGAGTGTCGAAAGCTGTTCGGGTACGGGGCACAGTAAGAGTCCACTGATCGAGTGCAATATTTTGTTAGTGAGGGGTCAGCATGAAACGTAAGTAGGTCAGCTGATTTAAATGCAGTTCTTTGTGAACTATAAGATAGAGTTTGAAATGAATAGTTTTAAATGAGTTCTTTGCTCAATGTGCAGCCAGTGCAGTGAATGTTAATAAGCATTTCTTAATATGTTTCATTGGATTACAAAACTGAACCAGTGTCCTTTGGGGTCATTTCCCCATTTCTCCAATAAATTGCACCTGATACTGTCACGTATACACGCTGTATAGGCCTACAACTGCTGTTGCCGTGATCAAGCTAAATTTAAAACACTGTATCTAACTCTTAACACCTCTTAGTACTGAGCTGACAACTGAATTGTAAATCACTCCAAAGTAGCTCTCTACATTCTGGGCTATTTTAAATTGTCGTAATTTGGCCTACATTATACTACACAGCTGCTCGTCTTACATCGCTATTTGTTTTTGGGCAATTTATTTTACGGTAAAGTGCTCGTCGTCGTTATTTCGAACTTTGGCTGCACAGTGGACGATCTGTCTCCATAAATGTCTCTCCTGTGTCTCAGCCTCTGTTCTAAGGTCATCCCAGTTCATTCCTTTTCGTCGTCAATCCATGTCCTGCTTGGTCTTCCTCTTTTCCTTTATATCTTATCTTTCTAAGATTAAAGTTTCTTTTTATTATTTTTTTCCATTAGCTAATGTCTCTCCTGCGTCTCACACGGGCTGCCTGTTCTAAGGTCATCCCCATCCAGTCCTTCTCGTCGTCAATCCATGCCCTGACATCCATAGTCTTCCTCTTTTCCATGATATCTCTTTTTCTCCTATGATCATATCTTTTCTAAGCTGTTCATTGTCTTTCTCGTGATTTGTCCAAAGTAACTAAATTCTCTTTTTATTGTTGTTCCCCACAGTTATGTCACCATCCTCCCGCAGCACATCTTCATTTCTTCTCTTGGCAGTTCAAGGTATTCTCAAAACTCGTCTCTTTCAAATGATATCAGTCTTCTTTGCTCGTTTTTCTTGAATGTCTATGATTGTGCTCCATATGTTTCAATATGCCATATCAAAGATCGAAGCAGTTGTAGCTTAGTTTGTGTTTGAATATCGCTGTGCCTCCTTATTGTATCCAGGCAGAAAGTACAGTACAATCTTAGCCTACATAAAGTCCTAACGCAAAAATAATAAGAATGCTTTTCTCTGCTGACCACTCCTCTGCCCACACGTGTTTCAGTAACTAAGTTCGTTTAGTTCAACTACTAACTGATCGCCAAACATTTCGCCGTATTGTCTCGACAGAAATCACTCATGACATATTTCTAAGTGTTGGACTTTAAACCTGTTGGCTAGGAGTTTGCTCTGTACATTGACAGAAAAATAGACGAATCAACGAACTCTTTATGCCTGTCCAGGTTGAGTGCAACAGGTAGTCTATCAAGTCGGTGATATTTTTGATGAGCAAATGACTGTCTTCAAAGGTGATTGACAACCATTACACAGAAGAAGGACTCGGTACAAACTACCAATGGCCGTCAGCAAAACAATGCCGTCGTGTGCACGATTCAGGTAAATATCGAAAGGTAATAACAGATTTATTATAAGCCGTCGTCATAGGGAGACGCCGATTCTCAAAGCCCCGCTGTGAAGTTGAAGGGTCGTTCTGTGAATCGCAAACAAGAGAATAGCCATCAGACGAGATTTATCATCTTGTTGCTTGGATAGAAGATGAATGTTATGCTTCACTCGAAAAGATTAATGGACGTCGTTCCGATGTATGTTTTCGTAAAGGGACATCTTTCAATATCCTTGTCTTTGTTGTTTGTTCCCATTGAGGGCGGACATTAGCCTAGGAGCCTCACCTGCGTTGGCGATCCAGGGTATTCTCAAAGCGAATTTCACGTGTAAGATTTACTCTTAAACTGATGTAGAGCCAGTGTTCCTAGTGGAACGTAGAAAGGGAGCTGATTTCCTTAATTAGTTTTAATTTTTTTAATTACTAATTTTACTTTCCAATCTGGCTTCTCCAAAACATTATAATTTTGATTACGATTTCACTTGAAGAGACCATGGATTAAAGTCATGGGCATTAGATAAAGACGTTATTGAAGTCATTTAGATTATATTTAAATTAAATACAGTGTTCGGTTATCGACCCTTGAACCGCCAGTGGGAATCCCAAAGTTCCTGGACTCGGAAGCCAATGCATCACAGGACTTGCCGTTTACTTTCCAGCTTACGCCGGTAACGAATTATACCACTAGGTGGCAGACACGGTGTGCGCCAACAACATTACACGGAGTCTCCTCAGGAGGCTCGAACCAGAAATCGTTAGATTTCTGGCCAAACAGGGTATCACTGAACCAAAGTGCCGCAATAATCAAAAAACTAATGAAAATGTAAAAATGCTAATCTAAAAAATCTTACACAATCGTAATCGTAATCCCGTGATTTCTGCAGCGCCCAAAGAAAGCTAAGTCACGGGAAACATCGAATTCACAAGCGTTCAGTCAAAACAAAATCGATAGGCAAAAGGGTTCGGTTCCAGGTCAAGATCAAAAAGTCAGGCAGAGAGACAGCGTGACAGCTACGGTTGGTGGTGTTTGGGATTGGAGCAGAGAGAGAGAGAGAGAGAGAGAGAGAGAGAGTGAGTGAGTGAGTGAGAGAGAGTGAGACAGAAAGACAGAGAGACAGAGAGAAAGAGAGACAGACAGACAGAGAGATAGACAGACAGAGAAAGAGACAGAGAGACAGACAGAGGCAGAGAAACAGAGAGAGAGACAGAGACAGAAACAGAGCAAGAGAGAGACAGACAGAGACAGAGAGAGAAAGAGAGACAGAGAGATACAGAGAGACAGAGACAGAGAGAAGAGGACGAAGGGTGTGGACATGCAAGATGAGAAGGAAACACAACCAAAAGAAGACCAATTGGGACAAAGCTGAAGCGGCGGTTGAAACGAAGACATAAGAAGAACTGGACTAAATACGAGAGAAATACTTGACGTAATAAATAGTGTCCGAGAACACTGGATCTCGGAAACAGAAGAAAAGCATTTGACCGGTTAAGTAATCGAAAACAATGCAGGTCATTTATTTCTCAACCATCGCCGTCAAATGACTGGCGTCAGGAATTGATGATGATGATTACGATGATGATGATGGTGGTGATAATGGTGGTGATGATGATTATGATGATGTCTATGAAAATGATAATGATGATGATGATGGTGGTGGTGATGATGGTGGTGATGATGACGATGACGGTGATGATGTCGATAAGGATGGTGATGATGATGATGATGATGATGATGGTGATTGTGGCGGTGGTGATGGTGCTAGTGGTGGTGGTGATGTTGCTGCTGCTGCTGATGATGATGATAGTGGCGATATTTCTGCCTTTGCTAATGATGGTGGTGATGATGGTGTCGATGACTATAACGATGATAATGAAGACGACGATGATAATGATAATGATGATGATGGATTGCGATTTCACTTCTGTATCACACTGCACATGTAACACTTCCTTAAAATCATTGCAACATAACATTGTACAGGGCTTTATAAAGCATTACTCAATTTTTCTATACAACATCACGCAAGTCACTTTTTGCTGCCCCTTCTATGAGTGGACTGCAAACAATTGCATGTATATGTATTTACACATGCAAATACGTGCGCGCATGTAGGCCTTCGTATGTATGTAGGCCTACGTGCATGCGTAGGCCTTACACATTGCACAGCAGGTGCCCGAGAACCAATGGGGTGACTGACATCTAAATGGCATACTTGTATTGCAAGTACTTTCCCAAGATATGCAGTTTTTCGCAGGATGTCAATAGGTGCAACGACATACTCATAAAATTCTTAGGCCTATTTAGGCCGAAACCACGTTATCAATAGTGGACCGATGTATACGCGGAAAAAACTCTATTATTTAGGCCGGATGTCTCTTTAGGCGATTTATAGGCTGTGTTTGGGGCTTTGTATATTTGGCGTCGCCCAAATTAATGACCAGTTAATTGTATTAATAAATTTAGCGGATACTTTTGCACGCGGGACGTATTTATAAGACTTTATATTGCAGGCCCACAAGACGGAGGCCTAGATAGTAAAATGAGTCTATAGGCCTATTAATATTTTACCCTATTTGCAGTCAAGAGATGGATCTGCCTAAATGTGGGCCTACTTTTACATTACCTTAGTTGTAATGAGGGTACTTTACAATCATATTGTAGTGTTGTTGTTGCTTTTAATATAAATAATTTAAATATTAATAAATAATAATAATAATAATAATAATAATAATAATAATAATAATAATAATCAAAATATTATTATTATTATTATTATAAATAATAATAATAATAATAACAATATTATTATTATTATTATTATTATAAATAATGATATTAAACTTACTTATAATAATGATAATAGTAATAATAATAATAATAATATTATTATTATTATTATTATTATTATTATTAATATTTATATTAAACTTACTTATAATAATAATATTAATATTAATATTATTATTATTATAATAATATCAATATTAATATTATTATTATTATTAATTATTATTATCATTATTATTATTATTATTATTATTATTTATTTATTTATTTATTTATTCATTCATTCATCTTATTTAAAGCACTTATTACACGAGCAATGTCAGTACATCCGATTCTGAGAAGTTTCAAACGCCGCTATATAAATATTTAGACGCACGCGTATTTACATAAGCTTACAACGTAATTGTTTTACAGTAATTATCGTAGTTTCCCAATGCCGCTCAAAGGAATCGTCAGTTTATTAAACCTGCTTCTGTTGTCATTACTCAGAACGACACCAATCCATACGATCCGGTAACAATTCTCTCTAGTCTAGGCACCGGTTACCAGGAACTCAATGGACGGTCTTCGCTGGTCGCCTCCTCCTCGGCGCTTTTCCGACGGGACCCGATAACATCGTGACGGGTGACTCAGACGATCAACACACAGCGCCTCCTAGCGGCTTCTCCGGCCAATTCGCTCGAATCGGCGGCGCTTACTTTGAAGCCCCGTCGCCCGGTGTCGTAAAATTGTCGCCGCCGTCAAGCCGAATCTATTGGCTACGGTGGCCCCGAGGGGACAATGAGAAACGGAGGCAAATTGGGGGCTCGTCCGGGACAATGTTTAGTGGAATTGAAGTGAGTAATGGTAAAATCATCGCTGTCGTCAAGCGTACGTTAAATGGTTATAGTGGCTCCCGAGGGTTACCAAAAAAAACTATATTTTGAGAAAATATTGGATTTTAGGTTTCATTTATTCTTGGGTTAGGGTTTTATTATTTATTATATCATCATCATCATCATCATCATCATCATCATCATCATCATCATCATCATCATCATCATCATCATCATCATCATCATCATCATCATCATCATCATCATCATAAACCATGGGCTCAATGCCCATAGGTGTCCGATGCCGTTCTCACTATTTTCCTCCACTGTTGTCTTTCCAGTGCGGCGTGGCTCAGCCCCTGAAGTGATGCTCCACACCATTTGATTATGTCGTTCACCCATTCTTTATGGGGTCGTCCTCTCTTGTTTGGTCCATCCATCATACCGAACTAATATTAATATCTTGGTCTTCCTATCATAATCCAGACTTAATATAGACATAATATAGACTTTCAAGAACTGCGGTGTGATTGTCCGCCGCAGTCCACCGTAGACGAGACGGCGCAAAAATAGACTCGGCTGACCCGACCCTTTCCGCAGATGACACGACCGTATTATTTATGACGTGGGCCGTATCCTTTTATCGTGGCGCGCCTATTAATGAATTACGGGCACCTGTTCGGGCCAAGTGTCATAAATTTTTTGCTGAATAAACAACCACTTGGCCGGCCAGCGCCTATAAAGCTAAGCGACGCGACCACGCGATTCGTTTTCTGTTAGTTCTCGCAGGCGTCAGAACGTTACATCTATCGCAGAAGCGTTACATCGTTACTTAGTTACTGCTTTACTGAGTTACAGCGTAAAGCCATCGAAGTTCTAGTGCATTGTGCAATATCTCTTGTACGCGTTACAAGTGTCGTTACGCGTGGACGTTACCGAAATACAGCGTTACAAGGTTACAACGCTACATTATTACGACTATACGGTGATACTTCAGCATTGCTGTAAAGCCGCAAAACGTTACAGTAGTGTTACATGAGATACAGTGCATTACGTAGTGTAACAGTGCGTTACAGAGCGTTACCGAGTGTTATCACGGAATCACTAAAAGACGGTTGTCAAAGTTTGGTGAAAAGAATGTCGGGATTGACGAAAACAGCGGTGGGTCACGTGACCTCCACAACTTCCGGAAAGTATCTCAATCCGGAAGTGAGCGACTTAGACGAGGTAGGCGCTCTATCTGTCTGCGTATCTGTGACTGAGTCTTTGCAAGACACCGTTTGTGCCATTGTCTGTGCTTGTACCTGTATCCATTATGCCTACTCGTTTTCTTTTATTGTATTTGTGTTTCTATCTCTCCCACTCTCTCTCTGTCTCTGTCTCTCTGTCTCTCTCTCTGTATATCTCTGTCTCTGCCTCGCTTGGTTTGCTTCTGTATGTGTTCTCGTGTCTCATTAGCTGTTTCTTTAACTCTCACAGTCTGCACCTCTGGTGTTATCTGTGTGTATCCATCAATTTCTGGATCCGTGACTGCCTATATCTCTGCCGTCTCTCTGTCCGTCTGTCTGCCTGTCTGTTTGTCTGTCTGTTATTCTTATTTATCTCCATGGCTGTCTTTGGTTTTCAAAATCTTTGTCTCTGTCATTCTGTATCGCCATCATCTGACACTGTCATCATCTCCCTGTGACCATCTGTCCATCAGCGCCTCCCCTGCTCTCCCTTCCTCCGCTGTCCCTCTCCTCCTCCCTTTCCTTTGATTTGCCGAGAGAAGAGCCCATCAGAAAACGACCCCTATTAATAATAACAACCGAAGTCAGTGCAGTTTTTATGACGACGCTTTCAAAGCACCGCTTTATTTACAACCCTCCAATTAAAATACTACACACTGACCTCAATATCATAAATGTGTGAGGGGGTGGGGGTAGGTGTGGCCGCACATGTTTGGCTGAGCACATATGTGAATGTATGTGCTCAGCCTAATACGTGCACGCATGTTTAATTCTGAGGTTCACATTAAGACAGACAGACACACACACACAGACACACACAGACACACAGACACTCAGACACTGACCCACAAAGAGGCAAACAAACAGTTAAGCAGACAGATAGAAAGCAGCATTAAAAGAAAGACACAGAGACAGACAGCCAGACACATGCAAAAAGACACACACGGACACAAGCAGACACAGACAGATACACACATACACATACACAGATACTGATACACAGCCAGACATACAGACAGAAATATACACATTCAGGTATACAAACAGGCAGACAAACAGTCAGGCGGACACTACCACATGAATAGACATACAGACAGGCAGACACACGCATAGACTCACACATACACACACTACGACAGATTCATAAACACAAACATAAACATACATCCATACATTCAATTAGACACACACACAGAACATATGCAAATATCCACACACAGAGACAGACAGGGAGCCAAACAGAGAGACAGCTATATGCACACAGACAGGCAGACATACACGGAACTCTGGTGACGTGTTATGCCATCATAAATACAGCGGGCTGTAGAGGATTTCAAGCGAATTACTGGAATGCACCGGAAGCCCCTTTTATCGCTCAGTCGGTCAACATGGCCGCCACTCAATAAAGCAGTTTACGACCTACGAAACACTTGACTGGAATAGAACTGCGTACGTAGGCCTACCTATGACAACAGGTCGACCTCAAAGACAACCCTCACGGGGGCCCCCTCTCACTGTTTGACATTATACGAATATTCCCTCATATATTATCTCTGTATATATTTTTATATTAGATCTACACTCTCGGAAAAAGTGTGGAGTTTTCCTACACATATTTGGGATCAAAGATCACTGTTTATGTAAAAGCTTAACGAATATTTTCTCATACATACTTACATTAGGTCCATATGTACACTCTCAGAAAAAGTGTGGAGTTTTCCTACTCGTATTTTAGATCGAAGACCACTTATAAATTACATAAAGGTTTAAAGACTGGACTCGTTATCAAAACATGATGTGGTATTTTCTAGGTATAACACTTCGCATGGCAAATATTTACGCAAGGATTTACATTCATTAATCCAGATAAATATATCGGACCCAAGATCAGCAAATACATTACAGTCTATTGTGTGTATTATATGACATTGATCTATCAGTACATTAAAGATACATTCCTCTCACGCACATACTGAACTTGGTCCAATAAATATTTGTCGACGAACGACTGTATATCTTTATTTCAAAAGTTTCCTTACTCGGTGTTATACTGGAAACATATAGGATGATGACGAATTAACGAATTAAGTATATTTATGTGAAAGGGGTTTCATTATTGGTACATACAGGATAATCGTAATCGTAATCTCGAGATTTCTACAGCGTCCAAAGAAAGATAAATTATGGGATCAGCTTATTCACAGGCTGATAACAAAGCGAATTCGATAGGTGGGAAGGGTCAGATTTAACTCCAGGTCAATAGCCAAGGGTCAGACAGACCGACAGTCAGACGGTTACGATGACTGGTATTTGGAATTGGAGTGGCGAGAGAGGTAAGGGGAAGAGGAGGAATCAGGATAGGATTTGTAGAAGAGGTAGTGGTGTGATATACAAATTGGATATCCAGTTATCTTGGTTCAAATATACATGTATGTACAATTTTATTGTTATTATTATTATTATTATTGTTGTTGTTGTTTTTGTTGTTGTTGTTGCTGCTGTTGCTGTTATTGCTGTTGCTGTTGTTGTTTTTGTTGTTGTTGTTAATTTATGTACATGGGAAATATGTCAGGGGACGAAAACGTGCAATTATGATGTCTATGTATATATTTCGCGAATTTACATACACACATATATACTTTATCTGAAGTTATATATATATATATATATATATATATATATATATATATATATATATATATATATATATATATATATATATATATATATATATATATATATATGTTTCTCACAGAGAGTTATGTAGGGAACGGACGATGGCCTTGGCAGCCATAAGTTTTTAGTCTCATTAGGAAACTAACATCGATAAGGCGAGGCTGTAAGCAGGTGCGTGTCTCTCAAACAGACCCCGTGACCAAGAACCAGTCTTTAAAACACGCCATCTAAGTATGCAACAATTTGTATGTTTATTATGCTGTAAATAATAAGTAAGTAAGCAATTAAGTAAGTAGGTAAGTATGTATGTAGGTAGCTAGGTAGCTAGGTAGGTAAGTAAGTAAGTAAGTAAGCAAGTAAGCAAGTAAGTAATCCATTTGTTAGCACGCAGTATATCCATCGACTGATCGAGGACTCTTAGGTGTGGATAGGTCACAACGTTCAGACAACAAAAGCAAATTGGTGTATAAAGGTTTCAAAGGCGCTTTATGAATATATTGACGAATTCAAACTAGTAGCGCTACAGAAAAATACACTTTTTGTTGAATGAACCATATATAGCAACAGAGAATGCTCGATAACAATTACGAAATCGATGTAAATATAGTCTTGCATTCGGTGCAAAGAGTGATTTATGACTGCGTCAGTTGGCCTGGTGTAATTACTTAGCGTATTAAAGCAATTGGCGATAATCATTGTCCTCCATTGTTGTCATGACACTTTGTGGGTGGATTCATATGACGCCAAGTCATGACGCCAGTTGTTAAGGTTTATCTGGAAATCGCATTGTGTTTCAGACAGAAAGACAACATGAATGGGTAGAAAGAAAGACGGATAGACGCGTAGGCTGGTCGGCAGGCAGGCAGGCACGCAGGCAGGCAGGCAGGCAGGCAGGCAATCAGGAAGGCAGGCAGGCAGGAAGGCAGGCAGGCAGGCAGGCATACGTACATACATAATGGCAGATAGACAGGCATACAAATATATTGGTAGAGAGACATAGAGTCAGATAAACGGACATACAGACATATAGACATACAGACAGACAGACAGACAGATAGATAGATAGATAGATAAATAGCGAGCAGAGATATAAGCAGATAGAAGGACAAACAGGCAAACTGGAACATAGGCAGGCAGTCAGCCAAACAGCTAGATTGACAAAGAGACATAAAGTTAGACAAACAGATAGATAGACACATAGTCAGAGACGCAAAGAGACTTACACAAAGATAAGTAGACAAACAAGCACAAGCGCAGATAAAACAACACACGTATACAGACACACACGCACGGACAAAGGCAAAGACATGTACAAACACAGTCACATAGAGACTCACAACCACGAAGACAAACAAACATAGAATGTGTTGCACCAAAGAGGTGAAAGCCAATAATTAATTTAGACTAAGCGAGATGAATTGTTCTCTTTCTCTAGATCTATTCCAAACGAACGCCTTTGGATCTGCTGATCGAGACTTGCAACAACATCGGTAGAGACGATGCATCAAAGCAAACGTGCGCTAAACAAAGGAAACCGAGAACCAGTCTGCGAGGTCAGATCGATCAACGGCACCAGTCTTTCTCGACAAAGCAGCAGACGACCAGTCTCAGCGACACCGACAGCGGAAACACCGTCGTCACGGACTGGTACCCCATTTTGCACGACAACAAGGGAACCAAATCGAACAGAGAGGGAGAAGCGTTTCGCCGAATAAAGTCGGCAGCTGGCGCCACCATCGACCAAGACAGACCAGAAGATCTCCGACTCTGGTGCAATCGGCATTCGCCAGGGGGCTCCAGTATGCTGAATTCCCCAGATGGCAGCAGTGGCAGGAGCATATCCAGGGACTCTCTGTCATCCCTTTCGCCCTCGTCCGAGTCCCCCACTGCACCGGACGGCAAGTCCTACCCCACACTTTCGTATGACCCCGACGAAGTGAAACGCCACGTCGGACAGAGTCCCCTAACCGCTCGAGCAATCGACGGCCTTCCACTAACCCCTCCGCAAGGTTTCGACATGGGGCTCCTTCTTCACCAATACCTCGAACTACAGTCATTGGCACAGCTGGCGGTCTTACAAGAGCGAGCTAACCACGTCAGGCGGTTGACTCTAGAAAAGCCTTTGACAGCGTTGACTAATCCACTCCTGGCCGCCGCAGAGATGTCGCAAGAACCTCGCGCGATCTTCGGCCTGTCCGACATCCTGGCAGGCCAACCGCTTCTTTCTAAGATCCCGAAAGAAGAAATCTTTCGAAGTCTGTCACCAGGAATGGCCCTCGGGAGTCTCCTTCCGCTTGGAGTTCCGTATCTGGGAGAAATCTCGCCTTTTCATGGTCCACTACCCCTACCATCCATCTACCATCAACACCTTGCAAGCAAAGCCGGTCTCTTGGCGGACAGTTTTCTGCCCGGTGGATTCCAACTTAGACCGGAGGAAGCGGTTTTCGGAAACAGTCCACTGCTTCTCGCCAAGCACCTACAGCTTCTTCACCACCTCTCTGGATCGTCCGATTCAGCTCACCCTTATCCGATGCCACCCTTCGATGCTTCTCCGCTCACCAGAGGGGCCACACCAGATCTTTACGTGGAAGCCAGAGGGCCTATGTCGCCGGATAAATCCAGGATTATACAATCCCCAAGTCGGAAACACAGCTCTAGGTCACCAGTGGTGAAATCCGCGCAGCGACATCACCCTTACGGAAGGTCTGAATCACCCTCTACTCGCAGCCCAGTATCGTTGAAACAGTCGCCGTCTTACAACCGACATTCGGCGTTTAGAGAACCCGTGCTTCTTTCGGAGGCCTTGTAACTCTGATTTTATATATCCACTTGTTGAGTCTCAGACTGTGTTTTGTCGTTTTACCACCCGAAGTCAACAGGCTGTGAGACGGGCAGACAGACTGCGAGACTCTTGCAGAGACTGTGAGACTCTTACAGGGACTGAGACTCTTGCAGAGACTGTGACACCTTTGAAAAGACTGTGAGACCCTTGCAGAAACTGTGAGACTCTCGCAAGGACTTTGCGAGGCTAAGCCATTTTTAGATCTTGAAAAATCTGAGTCCCTTTGGCTGTTCGCTAACAGTGACTTCAAATAGCAGGGCGACAATTTGAAAATGCTGCGAATATTTTACATAATGTTTTCTAATTTACAAAGTGTTACTTTAACGTTTTAGGAGTGAGTGTTTCTGATGTTTGCGTAACTTATTTCAAAACGAAATGAACACTGACTGATCATTCTTGTATAGGTCTATGATTCTGAGCTTCACCAAATGAAGTTTCTAGTTTTCAAATGTCTCTGAATAAATGCTTATGGAGAATTTATTGGTTTCACTGATGTTAACAACTGGCTAAAAGCCACGAAAAACAAGCCATAAAGCTTCGGAGTCTCTAATCAGTTACCTAATCTATCTGATCTAAAGACTTCTATAGCGCCGTTATGATAATGCCCAAAGCATCAAACGATGGTCGCTTCAGTGAAATCGTAATCAAAATCATAATCTTTCGGAGAAACTACAAACAGAACCGACAAAAGAGAAATATAGCTTCTTATAGTTCACAAAGTACTACATCTGAATCAGCCGACCCATCTCTGTTCCATCCTCAACCATCATACTAACAAATATTGCACTCGATCAATGTACACTACAACTGTTGTTGTCCCTCGTAACACGACAGTGTTGGGTTCCAGAGTGTTCTCGGTTGCTGGTCCATGGGTTGGAATTCGTTGCCGTGTTCTATTCGTTCGGTCAGTTCTGTGATGTCATTCAGGTCTGAGCTAAAGACGAATCTCTTTCAACTTGCTTACCAACCGTAGCCTGGTTTCTGGTTTCTCTGACCCACTGGAATTCGATCCGGCTTTTACAACGGTATATGATTTTTGACTGCGATTTTGACTTGAAACGACCATCGATTGATGCCTTGAGCATTGTGAAAACGACGCTATAGAATCATTTGATTAGATTAGATTAGTGGTGCCATTTCGAAGCCTGAATAAAGGATAAGGATAGCGACTCTAAACATCTTCACTATGACACCATATAGTATTAATAGGCCTATTTATAGAACAGGCGATTGACAATGTAATTTACTGTTTTAATGTCATCGTGTGGCTAAAGAGGCTGTTCATGTCGATATCTTGATTTACACAAACTTTTTCGCAAATGTATCGTGACTGGTTGAACGAAAATATGGCATATATAACAATGGCAAGAAGCCGTGTAAAGGTGTCTAAATGTAACCTAATAATTTATATAAATATTACATTAAACTCTGTATAAACATTTTTAAATCGTTTTTTTCCGATGCTCTACGCTCCTAGATTTCGTTTAATGTCATTAGATTAGATTAGAGAAATGAGAAGACTGATCGACTGATCAGGGTGGGGTTTCTTGAAAAGGTAAGACTCCAGTCTTGAATGGAATACCTGAGGTGTATTAGATAGAGTGAACGACGGAAGGGATAACAGAACAGAGAACTTGTTATTAAATTCAGTATTATGTATTGCGCTTATTGCCTGATCAAAGTCAGTGAATCCGCCTCCGAGGGAATACAACTTTGCGGAAACAAGCTTTATAGGGTCGTTATACAGAGTACGCACAGCAGGGACGAAACCGCAGACGTTGGATAGCAGACCCAGGGAACCACCGAATACACCATCGTCCCGCGCATCATGCTGACCTGACCGACATTTTTCTGTATTCAGTGTAACTGCTCCTGTTTTTGTCGGATATATCATCTTCTTCCCCTTATCTCCCCTGCAGATCCAATTCCAAACAACACCCACCGTAGCCGTCTGACTGCCTGCCTGACTCTTGGATCTTGATTTGGAACCGAACCCTTCTTGCCTATCGATTTTGTTTTCTACTTCTACTATCGCCTATGAATAAGCTGGTTCCCCCGACTTAGCTTTGGTTGTGCAAGGCAGTTTACGATTACGTTTACGATTATATGATGCATGAAAACCTTCTGTCTACACAAGTGTCTGGTGTAAGCAGAACTTACTCTTCACATGCAGGGCTTTCTAGAGCTGAAGGTGTTTCAGATTGGTCTTGAGGGGCAATATTGTCGCCCTTCGCCCATAAAATTGCCCACTGCACGACTCGTTAACACCTGCTCAAGGGAATATCGCCGACGAAATTTCTCAAACAAGAGGAGTGTGAAGAAGGTATACGGCGTTGCAAGAAGCTTGGCACTTCTACCCTCAGCTGAGGGTGTACTTGATGCTGCTTCGAACGTGTGAACAGTCCAGGGGTTTACCCCGTTGAAAGGGTTTTATGTTAGGGCGATTGTTTCGTACCTCTGAGAACGCAAGTTTATGATCTGTGAAGATTTCGCGTCATTTTCGATTCAGAACCCTGATAAGGTCGCTTTCTTCTCGTGTGAAGATGGTAAAGAGAGTCCAGAGGTTGATCTCTCTCACCACCCTAAGAGCTCCATTCCTGTTTTATTATCCCCTTGGTAATCTAATCTGATCTAATCTGATCTGATCTAATCTAATCTAATGGTTTGTTGAGCGCCGTTATCATAATGCCCAAGGCATCAATCGATGGTCGCTTCAAGTGAAATCGTATTCAAAATCATAATCCAATGGAGAAGCCCTGTCGAATTCTCATAGGTCTGATAAACCCGAGATTAGGCTACTGTGGATAAGCAAGCTGAAATACATGAGTTTTAAATTTAGACCTAAAAGACATCACAGAACTGATAGAACGAATAGAACTTGGGAGCGAATTCCAAAACCGTGGACCAGCAACCGAAACTGCTCTAGAACCCAACACTGTTCTGGTATGAGGGAAATTTGGGTCGTTGCAGGGATAAGCTTTAGAACACAGCCAATCTAGATAGCTGTGTTATAACTAATTTTACAGGATACTATAATCAAATAACACAATTTCGCATATATATTTCGGAAGGTTTTCACGATGTTTCGGTACACGGGATAGCAATTGGATGGGAAGTTGCTAATGCGTTTGTTCTTCTCCTTTCGAATCCCAGTGCATTGTATGGAGTGACATCTAATTGCAAAAGTGGTGTTTTATTATTGAGTAAATGGGAGGCACGGTAGCCAGCACCATCAACTGATGCTTATTCGGCACATGAAGGCCAAGGCGAGTCATTTTCCCTCACCGTCTGATCTTCCCATCGACAGGGCATTATCTGACTTTACTACAAGGCGCAGATAGAGTAGACACTTCGCAACATGTTTCTCGACGGAGTTTTGTGTAGCTTTTGCGGCAATGTACTCATCCGGCAGTAAGCCACACTGAATGTGCTTCACCTCCAGACAGTTTATATCGTTGAACGTTCTGGGCACATCAGCGTCTACCGTTAACAGAAAACGTCGTAAGTGTATGAACCTATGTCATAGAATTCAGTTTTAACAGTATCTTTTGTCTGGTAGGGTCGTTGAAAACGTTTTAGGATGACATATTGTCTTAGGACGGCGAAACGGCTGCAAGCTTTTCTAGTGTAATTTCCGTTTAACGACGCTGGGCCACAATGAATATGATTAGCGTCGCCCTCCTCCTTTATCCAGACTTGGGACTGGAAACACCCGACTAAAGGCAGTGGCATAGTTTGTTAGAGTTTTTAACGAAAATGAGGAATATCTGGAAAAAAGCGATTTAAAGTAGCCTAAAAATGGCCTAATTTTATTTGCAATATTGACTGTTTGACAACATATTGTGCCAGTGCCATTGACAAATACCTTACCTTACATACATTATCTCATATATTTTACAATCTCTACCAATCACTACAGCAATGTCTTCCAAATGTTGGACGTTTTCTGTAGGAAACTTCAAAGAACACCATAAGAGAAATACAGCAATTGAAATGACCTAAGTCGTCGATCATTTGTTCTCTACTGACCAATAAGAGATTTTAGATACGCAGTGAACATGAAAAGTAATTAACAGTTGGCTGACTGCATGAAAAACATGTTTAGCAAGTTTACCATGAAGCATGCCTAACAATGGCGATGAAATGCCACACAATAGAATTTTATACACATCCAATTTATCGTTCGTTCAAATTAATATTCACTCAAATTGGTATTATTTATACTTAGTATTCAACCACTTAAGTATTCATTAAAATTATCAATAAAACAATTTAGTATTCAATCAATTTAGTATTCATTCAATTGTGTATTCGCGTTTATAATTTGCTTGATACAAGTTTAAACTCATAATTATAAGCTTATTGCGTGCAGTCTTAAAGGTCAGGTTTAGGAGTAAAATGTCTTCTATCGTTAGCAACTTTATTACATAACATGGCAGAAAACAATGCAATAAAAAGCATTACAATACAGTACAAGGTTTAGAGAATGGTCTAATAAAAGCCGATAACGAAGTTAATATCAAAGTGATTTACCATCTACACTTCCAATGACGTTTCCACTTGTTGTACTGGGCCAATTCTCAGATTTCTTCGCCTGGAAGGTAACATCAAATGAAACACGTGGGCGTATAATGTACGCCTCGTGGTCTTCCTCTAATTCATCTGCTCTTCGAATTATTTCATCTTTGCTTCGACAGACTTCGCTCGCAGATCCTTTTGATCTCAGATCATCACAATACCTTGAAAAGCTGTCCAGAATTGTTAATCGTCTGTCCATTTCCTCTTCCTCCACCTGAATTTCTTTCAAATGTCGATTCTTTATTTCTTCTAACGAACTCAGCAAAGATTTAGTGTGTTCGTCTATCATGTCCTTCAGCTCCTTACCTCTGCGCAAAATTTCACTCTCCCTTGAGGCTATTTCCTTGAGAAATTCCTCTTCACTTTTCATTATCCTTCTCTTAGCCAGCAGCTCTCCAGCAAGCGTTGATATGGTATCAGAGTTGCTCTTAATAATTTGACGGAATTGTTCTTCCACTGTATTGACATCTTTGCAATCATGTGTTTTGTGGCTTTCAACAAAACAAGAGACGCAAACAACTTGTTTGCAATCAGCGCAGTAGTAGTCTAATACTTTTCCACGATGAATATCACAATTCATCACCTGCAACGACTTCACTACCTCGTCTTCTCCACCCTCGCTTCCTATCTTTAGGATTTCGTGATTTCGCGATATTTTAAACGACTTATGCATCTTGCAGCAACCGTCGCAGAAGTTTTCTTGACAGTTCAAACAATGCATTATGGCGTCAGGTATTTGTGCTTCAGTAGAATCATTGTTGGCTTTACAGACATCGCAAGGAAGAGCCATCTTCGACTGATTTAATGGATTTCTCATTTCTACCAAACTAGACACGAAGTATTTCTGTACACCTTGAATTCCATCGCTTGGAATAGTGAATTCTTTTCTACAAACTGGACACTGAATTTCATCTCCAGGTTTTTTGTTTGACTTTTCAACCATGTCTTGTAGACATTGGAAACAAAACGTATGAATGCATGGTAGCACTCTTGGATCAGTTAATGTTTTGAGACAGATGCAACATTCGGCTATGTCATTCAGTTGAGTCATGGCTCTGCTTCTGTCAGCAGCCATTCGGTCGACAACCTGTGATGTTTTGAAAATTAGGTCATACACGAAAATAAGGCTAAACGAAAAGAAAAACTGTGATTTTATTCTGGACAATCAGTCGTGTCTATGACATACTTTATTCTTAGAAAATGGCTTGGGGGCTAACTGTCGTATTTATTGGTAAAAACGGTTTTAAGAAAATAATACTTTCTGTGCTTTCGCTTTCGAAACTGTTCTGGTATTCTACATATCGACGTAGTCTATCGGCAATGCAGTATAATTCATATTTCATTTTTGCAAAAATAAAATAATAATATTTAATCAAAACGGGTTACGTCTTATGTTTGTATCAATTCAGATACTCATTGATTTTAAATAAGACAATCGTTACCTCTGGAAAAGTTGTTTTAAATTCACAAATTCCTGATCCTTATAACTGTTCTTCAGAAAAATTTCTGAAGCTGGCGAGGGTTTTTTAGATGTCCTTCTATTTTTGTCGAAAGCTGGTTCCCTAATCTTGAAACTATATAGGGACCCGCCCTATGTGCGGTTAGTCTGGTCTGTGCATACGCAGTTTTCGTGGAAAGCAGATATAGGAAGTAAATTTCTTCATATGCTTGGAGGCAATTTCTTCCTAAGAGCCCTCATCAAGGACAAAAGAGGGTTCAGGGAACAAGAGGATGGGGGGAGGATAATGATATTGGACTGGATGGTAAATGGCGGTTTAAATGGCAACTCTACCGTCTACATGGAAATTATCATATTACATTATTTTACTATGCATTAGTGATAGCAGAATACCGGAATTTTTTTCTTCTACAATATCTGTATTTTTCTCGACTTCGCCGATACTTGTGACCTATGAAATTTATCGAATACGCTAGAATTTTAAGTTCATGATCATGAAACCAGGGCTTTTATAGGCTTACTTTTCAAGTATCCTAAGCTTTGTTTTAATATGCAAATACTCAGGGTTATTATAGGCCTACTTGGTGGAGCACGGTTTCAGATTAGTTAGAGCGCTCGGCTTGTAACGTGGAAAGTACAGGTTCGAGCATCTCCTGAGACGGTTACTGCGTAGATACCTTGATCTAATCCACAAATGCTCAGCGCCATCGATTGATGCATAGAGAAACGCGGAATGATCTCGTGAATGGGCAGCGCTGGACAGCTGAAGACCGGACAGATCAACGCGTCCAACTGGACCTCCTCCCAAGTAGCTTCGAAGGACCTGCGAAAATCCTGAGGAAACAGGAAGACGGAGCAGTTTTCCAATGTGTATATTGTTGGGATTTAGTCTGGGGAGACAAATAACTCGCTTGATTTTTAATAAAATCTCTATCCACACTTGCAAGAGGTTATAAATCACACAACAAAATACCTGACATCAGCAAGAACAACGACGGCTGTTCTGAAGCCCTGAGTCTGTCTTTTCCACCAGAAAACAACTTGAACAGAATACCGCTCAGGTTCCTCAAACACACTGAGCACCTTTACCTGAGCTCAATAAGCGGAGACTTGGCAGTACTGACAGCAAACAGAGCCACGTGGGACTCGGCCTATATTCAACTAGCCAAGCTCAGCAAACTGTAGTAAACCTCCCCTTTTCTAAGGTCAATGGGTTACGCCCCCAAAGAGACGGCTCATCAGGAGTAAGAGAAGGACTGGTTTCAAGCCACCTCTAAACAAGGACTGGTTTCAAGCCACCTCCAAACAAGGACTGGTTTCAAGCCACCTCCAAACAAGGACTGGTTTCAAGCCACCTCCAAACAAGGACTGGTTTCAAGCCACCTCCAAACAAGGACTGGTTTCAAGCCACCTCAAAACAAGGACTGGTTTCAAGCCACATCCAAACAAGGACTGATTTCAAGCCACCTCTAAAACATGGACTGATTCTGGCCCACATCCAAAACAAGGACCGGTTTTGGCCCATCTGCCAAACGCTTGTACATTTATAATAATAATAAATTAACATAATTTAAAAAAATACTTAATAAAATGAAAGATCGCGTGACATTGCTTGAATACACTAAGTTTCGATATGAGTCGAGTTTAAGCACACGAAAACTGTGTTATCTTATTTCTTCCTCTTCTTATTCTTGCCAGAAAGAATTCTAAAATCTGTTTTAAAAATCAAAGAAGTTCAAAATTTAAAAAAAGACGAAAGTGTAAAATATATGAATTGTAAGGAAATCATTTAATCATCTTTCTTCCTTTTTCTTCCTTCCTCTTGACTAAAGTAAGTTTAAACTATATTTTAAAATCTAAGGAGTTTGACATTATAAAGTTAAATCTTGAAAAAATTAACATCTATAGGAATTCAATTCTTCTTCCCTCTTCCTACTTCTTCTTCCTCCTTATTCTTCTTTTACAAAGAGGATCAAAATTGATCAAAATCTAGAGTATAGAATTTGTAAACTAAAATCTATGAAATTTAAACCTTAAGAAATACAATTCTTAGCAAATGAAGCTTCGAAACACTAAAATCTATACAATTTGAAATCTAAAGGAATACAATTCTTCCTCCAAATTTAATCTAAATTCTTCTATAGCGCATTTATTGCTTTTATTGAGCTATATATGATTCATATCGAAACTTAGTGTATTCAAGCAATGTCACGCGATCTTTCATTTTATTAAGTATTTTTTTTTAAATTATATTAATTTATTATTATTATAAATGTACAAGCGTTTGGCAGATGGGCTAAAACCAGTCCTTGTTTTAGAGGTGGCTTGAAATCAGTCTTTGTTTGGATGTGGCTTGAAACCAGTCCTTGTTTGGAGGTGGCTTGAAACCAGTCCTTGTTTGGAGATGGCTTGAAACCAGTCCTTGTTTGGAGGTGGCTTGAAACCAGTCCTTCTCTTACCACTCTCATCCTTCAACCACTCTTTACACCGAGATCTTCCACATGGGCCGACTCTAACAATATATATATATATACTCTTAAGGAGTTTGTTGTTGACCTACTGGTTCATTGAACGGAAGAGGTGGTACTGATCGATCTGGTTCAATCATAAGAACAAGTGACGCTTTCATCGCCAGTACCACACTGTCGACGTCACGCGCCTTTGGCCCCAGTACGATTGATTCTGCAAATGGTTATACCATTTACCATTAAATATATACAGTATACGATTTCTAATATACCGCATCATAGTGACAAATATTAATTAATCAATTAACTAGAAAAATTATCTGCAGATGGGGCACCAGAATTGCTTGCGTAGAGAGGGGAAGAGCATTTCCAGATATGTGCCACATTCAGGCAGTCCACCATGCACGGGTCTGGTCTGAAGGACGCTGGCATTTACCCAAGATGAGCGCGGGGGAAAACTGACCCTCACGCCTGCAACAAAATCCGCCACTGATTCTGTAGCGCTGTTTTGAGGGAGAAAGAACTAGAATCGAATAAAGGAGAATTAGGCGACAAGCACCACCAACGACTTCCACCCCCCGTAGCTCCATGTTGTCTTCCGGGTTGACCCCCAGATTCCGACCTGGCACTGTAACTGACCAAACACCTTGATCTTAAGGACTTGTTTTTGTATAGCGCCAGTGTATAAGCTGGTCTCTCTCTGACGCGGTTGTGAAATTTTGGAGATTCACATAAATTACACGAATAGACCCCTGAGGAAGACCACACGTGAATAGGTCGAGAAATCTAACGCTTTGTGACCGACCTTAAAGATATTTGGTCGACAAGATAAGCACAAGACCACAAAACTATGGTCGACCGCATCAAATGCAGAACTTAAGTCAAGAATGATGGAAAGGTGGATGAATGGATGGACGGACGGACGGACGGATGGAGAAATGTTTGGACGGAAGGAAGGATGAATAGATGGATGGATAGATGGAAGGACGGATGGACGGACGAATGGATGGATGGATGGATGGATGAATTGATTTATGACTGGGTGGATAGATGACAGTAAGGTTTCCAATAGCGGCAGATGTTAAGTGGTGTGTCAGATTCAGCTGACTGACTTTAGGTATTTACCTGAGTGCGGGTTGATTTTGGTGAGCCATCGGTTGATGCCTTGTGCATTATACAACGGCGCTATAGAAGTTTCGAATCATAATTTGCAAAGTACAGAACACCAACGAAGATAGTTTCTATGGATTGGAAGGACAGATGACAAACAAGAAGGGAAATGTCTTTAAGCTAATTAACATGGCTGTCTAATACACATCTGACTATTTGTTTTGAAGGAACTGTTACCGTTGAAATCGGACTAGAGCTAGGTATCAATCAATCAGTAAAACAATTCATCATCATCATCATCATCATCATCATCATCATCATCATCATCATCATCATCATCATCATCACAGCAGTCATAATCATCAAAGTGTTATCTTCATTATCTTTATAATTTGAAGGCAACTCTCTACTCTGATGCAAATTTGATTTCCACCGCTGGAGGTGACCTGATCTTTGATTAAATTCAACTTATTATTTCCGAAGTTTAACGACATCTTATGGCTACAGTGGCCGTTGACGTCTTTAAAAATTCTTATTTAGGTAAAGCTAATTGTTCATAAGTTTCTGTTATTGTTTTAAGTTCGTTCGTCTTGCTATTTTCAGTTCGTATTTCGCTGGTTTTCTTGTGGTTCTTGTGGCGTCTAGGTATTCTGTGAAGACCAGAGGCAGATGATGGAATCTTTCTGTCTTGCTGATGGTCTCTGGCGTTGACTTCTTTATTGTACAGTTTTTAACATTAAGACTGACAAATACATATTTTCAAATTGGCCAGGTGGCTCCTCTCAACATTTAGACCTTTCCAAGGCCATACTGGCTTCCTAGGTGGCCACATTTAATCTTTTGATGGTCTCAACGGCTCTTTTGTTGGCCAAATCAGCACTTTTCTGTTTTTCTTCAAATTTTTTTGTTCTTTTGGTTTTGTTTTTATTTTAAACTTTTTGGTGGCCGTAAAGGCTCTTCATGGCCATAAGGCTCTTTTTATTATTTTCTTTGGCCATAAAGGCACTTTTTCTAATAATACAACATAACATACACTAACCTGGTTCATGATCAAATTCAACTGTGCTACATGTTCCTTTTATTCGCTAACATGAGATTTAAAGGTCCTTAAGCTGAGCTTAAATACTAATTGGTATTCATTTTCAAATAGGTTTACGGAACACCAGTGTTGACCTCACCATATATATTCCAATGCAGAAACTATGCTAATTCAGTCTACATCACCATTTAGACCTACTGAAGCCAAAAATATTAGCCAACATTCGATTTCACCATATAATATCTTGCGTTTAACGACATCTTGTGGCAACTAGGACAGTTGACGTTACCTTGCCTACGAGGCGAGGTCTGCAATATTTATATAGCGCCTTCTTCCCTCTCAAAGACGTTATAATTGTCTCTCATGCAGTAATTCATGGCAATATAAACACTTGGTCTTAGAAGCAGACCGCATAAGACAGACAGTAATTAGTTGTAATTATAACTGCATCTTTGAGTGTTTGACGACATCCTCTGACTGCCAGAGTCGTTAGCGTTTGCTTTGATAAAGAACCAACAAGACATTGGAATGGAGTGACGAAATTGAAGCATATATTCGGTACGAAAGACTGATTTTAAGGTGTCTGGGCGTATTATTATACTTTTACTAATATCGAGTGTTTACCGACATCTTGTGGCCGCCAAGCCACTGACGTTAACTTTCCCTTTCTCAGATTTTTAATGTAATAACGACGTTTAAACGGGATTTGATGAAATACAGCGTCAGTCGACTGCGTTTTAATTGTGTCTGAAAGAGCATTGTTTTATCTAATGCCTAGCGACATCTTGCGGCCGTAAATGGCTGTTGACGCCACCCCATCCTCCTCTTTCTAAGATAAGGAGTGAAGGAGGTAGATGGTTTCTGTTTAACGACGCTGTGTCATAACAAATATGACTATTGTCACTCATAGAGCGCATATTAGGTACTTTACTCAAGTTAAAATAGTAATACAATTTAGTGTTTAGCGACAGAGCCGTTGACGTGGACCTTTATATCTGGGGTTGATTCGAATAATGCTGACGATAGCACGCAGTTTCCAATGTTAACTAAATCACATGACATCAAAGGCCGCTAAAGTCGATTGGAAAAATTATTTTTTATAGTTTTCACTGTAATTTTTTTATTTTTGACGAAGCTGTAATTGTTTTCATCAAACCTGAAATGAGCGAAAAGCACAGCTGGCTATTTGACGATACTCGTGATTTAAAGTGATTTAAATAGTGATTTAAACAATGATTAAAAGGTGTCTAAGAATATAGAAATAAGTATCAAATACACTGTTTAACGACATTTCACGGCTGCCTGGGTAATTGATACCGACCTTACATTACACTGCATTTTTAATTTCTGATTCAATGCGGTGGATTTGTGCTTGAAAATCAATAAGACACTCATAACGAAGATGCTGCATAGCCTCCGAGATTAGCTTACCGCAGTTTCACAGTATATTCCAGCGTTTAGCGACATCTTGTGGCTGTGGTGGTCCTTGACATCATCCTTACCCTAGTCTGAAACCTGGATAAAGGAAGAGAGCGATGCTAATCAACTTGGTAATGATATTGCATACCTAGAGAGAAACTACCACAATATCATGTAGTATTAGGAATCCGTATTTCGAACAGAACTAGCGATTAATAATGGTATCGATTGTTTGGCTGATAGGACCGTTGACGTCAGTTGGTGTTGCAATTCGTATTAGCGAGTGAATGAAAGCGAGATTTATATAGTAGTTCCAGTGTTTAACGACATCTTATGGCATCTAAGACCGTTGACGTCGTTCTCCTCAACCGTCCTCGCGTCTTTTGATGATATATAGACCTATTCGTCGTTGTCGTGCAATTCATAACTCAGCCAATGCCTTTAGTCAGGTAGTGCCAGTCCGAAGCCCGGATAAAGGAGGAGGGTGGCGTCAACAGCCTTTGAGGCCATAAGATTTCGTTAAACACTGTAACTACTAATTGAGTGAATGTTCCTTCTTAATGACATTTAACATCGTTAGCTCACAGAGCACCTTTGTTCAGTCTATCCGAAGAGGCGCTATACAAATTTCAAATTACAATTACAAATTGACGCAGAGAATTCGATATCGGCAGCCATTTAATCACAAATTATTATCAACTTGTGACGGCGAGAACGAAAAGCATCATAAAATTAATCGTCCAATGAAGAAGTCGAGTGGACATTGACGGGTCTTACATTAACAGCCTTTGACGTCTAAAACAGTCTAATGAAGCATATCGTGAAAGTCGACATTTTGTTTTCCTTCACTAAACCCGATGTAGCCAATAATTCGCCTGCTTGAGAATTGGGGAAGTGATAGGGCTATTCAGGCATAGCACGCTAAGCGCGCTTCTATTCGCTAATCGGTCCTAGGACTAGCAGCTATGCTCATGGAGGCGGTCCGCAATTTTCCGATTCCCACTCTAGTACGAGGATGTCCAGTATAAGGATGTCAATGGTTAGGGTTAGTGTTAGGGTTAAGGTTAGTGTTAGGGTTAGTCTTAGGGTTAGGATAGGTACAGTAGGAATGGGAAATACGCCGCTAAACCCTATTCCTAAATCTCACGTTTACCAGGCGGACCATCAGTGCCTTCGACAGCTCTTGCACGACACTGTGCCTGTTATAAACAGCGATTGGCAATTGCTGGTCTACGCCTCTAAAGGCAGCGCCGGAGTTACCACACTAGCGCAGAGCCGACGTAGATTAGTAGTAGTTCCTCAGTTTAACGACATCTTATGGCATCCTCCCTTATCCAGGCTTGGGACTGGCACTACCCCAAAGCAAGGCAGTGGCGGAGTTCCACTGGCGGAGTTTAAACGAAATTGGGCATATATAGCTTCGAAACAAGCGACTTAGGTGTCTAATCAGGGTCAAATAATATTCATAAATGCGAATGTTTAACGGCATCTTGTAGCTGTCAAGGCCGTTAACGTCTACTAATATTAGGTCTGCAACATTTTGCTTCATACAAGATACTGCGTATGAGTAGTTCTTGTTTAGCAAAGCTGTATTATAACGAAGATGATTACCGTCGCCCTCTTCCTCCTTTATCCAAGATTGGAACTGGCACCACCCGAACAAAAGAACTGACGGAGATTTGCGAACTATTATTATTAGTTCCTCAGTTAAACGACATCATATGGCATCAAAGGCAGTTGACGTCGCCCTCCTCCTTTATCCAGGCTTTGGACTGGCACTACCCCAAACAAGGCAGTGGCGGAGTTTTGAGAAATATTCAACACAAATTATGAATATATAAAGAGTCAAAGAAAACTAATTTAAATGTGTATAAACGGAATTGAATATAATTATCAACATCGATTACGTAACGACATCTCGTGGCCACCATGGCAGTTGCTTGACTCGATGCTTGTTGTAAACGGGTTAGAAGCGATTATTTGTCTTCAATTTTTAACGACAAAGGCTTCCGATGTCGCCGACGTCAACGTTACCTTTCATAAAATTCAAATAAAACAATAACATTAAACGAAAACAACAAATATATAGTTTCAAGATCAGAGATTTAAAGGTGTCTAACCAGAGTTAGCAAATTAATATTATTAGTGTTTAGCGAGATTTTGCGACTGTCGCGAATGTTTACATCGTCCTTTGCTGTAATTCTGGATATCGTTTGGGTTACAGCGGGATATAGTAGGTCTTCCGATGTTTAACGACGTCTTATGGCGTTAAAAGCCGTTCACGTCGCCCTTCTCCTTTATTCAGGGTTGTGATTGGCCCCACCCGAGTAGAGGAGTTCTAATCAGTTCAAAAATCGAATATGAAAACAGTCGTAGTTCCAATGTTTAACGACATCTCACTACTGTTTAGTTCATTGAAGTCGGCCTTACTTTTCACTGCATTTTCAATTTCCCATTTTTAATTTCTCATTTTTAATTTCTCATTTTTAATTTCTCATTTTAATTTCTCATTTCTAATTACTCATTTTAATTTCTCATTTTGTTGTTGGGGATTTGCGTGTTTTTTGGTGCTTAATAAGGTTACGCACAGCTTTACACACAGTTTAATCGAACTTTTGGCGACATCTCGTGGTTCCAATGGCCGTTGACATCGATCTTGTCCTGCCTTGCAGGCCCTGAGGACTAGATAAAAATAATTTAAAATATATTCTTTCGTTTTGTAAGCGATTACTTGCTGAAGTGCATGAGCTTCTTAAATCGGTTGTCGAAAATGACATTGAAGATAGTCGTAAGCTTTTCTGCCGTTCACGTCCCACTGGCGTCATCTGGCGAATAGTCCACTGATCTCACGAGTTTCGTGATTTCAATCTAACATTTGATTTATAATATTGATTTTTTATAGTGCTATTATCATAATGCTCACGGCTTCAGTCGACGGTCGTTCCATGGCATCTAGTTAATTATTGCTTTGCCTTGTAGATGCACTAATATTAAGATAAAAGTAAAATAATGTCGGCGTCAACCGCAAACACAAGATGTCGTTGATCACGTTATCTTTCTACTGTTCCAGATTGTTGCTTAAAATAATTTCATGTGTTGTATATTGTTTTATTTCAGTTTCGATTTTTCTATTCAACACAAACAGACTAAATTAGTTAGCCTACGCATGCGAAGTATCGTGAGGTCGACGTCAGTGTCCTTAAAAGGCATAAAATGTTATTTAAAGTACTGAATTACCTACAATATAGGGACATATTTCGACACCTTTAAGTTGCTTTTCTACTCGTTTTCGTTAACTCGCTTGTAATTTAAATTTGCGATTTATAGAGTATCGTCGATACCCATGTCCTTGGCAGCACTTAGATGTCGTTAAACACTCGATGCTAATAATAATATTAGGCTACGCTTCGACACCTTTAAATCGTGTTTTTCAGTGTTATATATAAGTATCGTTTTGTTGAGTAACAGATCAGGATATGGTAGTGGCAAAGGATTTGAAGCTGTAGTCGTCGTAACGGCCTTAGTTATCTCACAACTGGCCACCGAACAATCGCAGGTTATTGCTTAGTTCAACCTGTGTAGTCAGAAAGGTCGACGCCAACGGCACTGATAGCCACAGGATGTGTTAAGCACCGAAAAATAATGAAGTTAGGCCCTGCCTAAAACACCTTTTTCCAATGCTACATAAATCTCAGTTTTTATTAAAACGGTATTCTTTCTCTCACTTTCGTAACCCGCGTAAAGTCGAGTAAAACCTGTTTACTTAATTACAATATTTAGCTCTGTTTAATTTACTTATTACTTAGTTCTTCATGTGCAGGTGTGGACATCGGGCAGCACAAATTCTCCATTCATCTCTGTCGACCGCCAATCTTTCTGACTCGTCCCACGACATCTGCAAATATCCAAGTTGGTCTTTGACCAGTTCTTCACCTCCGCCGTTTCCGACGTCGCCCTCCTCCTTTAAGCAGACTTGGGACTGGCACTATCGGACTAAAACAAACTAATGTAATTCTTAGTTACTCCGAAAGATAGATGAAACTATGTGAAGTCGACGTGATAGGCCTTAGCTGCGTTACATTTGATGTTGCTGTTAAAAGTTAATACTGGTGAAGTAGCCTGTTGTGAATAATAGGCTGCGCTTAGACATCTTTAGATCCTGTTTCCAGTGTTCTATATAGGTCGTTTTCGTTCAGTCTCCGATCAACAATTAATTGGAGTAAATGATTTGAATTGAAATTCGTCATAACAGCCTTGACTGAGTCACAATTCACGTTGTTGTTAAAAGCAGATCCAGAATCCACAAAGAGAAACCATCGACCAATCGCAGGCTATTGTTTGGTTCAACCAGTGCAGCCAGAGAGGTCGACGCCAAAGGCCCCGGCAGCCACAAGACGTGTTAAGCGCTGGAAAATAATAACGTTAGGCTCTGCTTAGACACCTTTTCCCAATGCTACAAAAATCTCAGTAGGGGCCTATAAGTTAAAACGGTATTTCTTCTCTCACCGTTTTAACTTATTTTGAGATTTGTCTAGCACTGGAAAAAGGTGTCTATGCAGAGCCTAACATAAGTTAAAACGTTATTTCTTCTCTCACAATAACTTCGCCAATACCTTTAGTCAGGTAGTGCCAGTCCGAAGCCTGGATAAAGGAGGAGGGCGACGGCAACGGCCACTGATACCATAAGACATTCAAACATTGGAACTACTAAAATCAACGTTCCCGCCCAATGCTATTACGTAAGGTATGGTCAGCGTGAAACGTCGTTAAAGACTGAAAGGTAAACTGCTTGTCATGTCTTACTTACCATATTTAAGGCGACCATGAGATCAGACATGCTATGCAACGGTGGTCTGAGAGCTGGCCTGGTACTCTGTTGAAAACTGTTGTTCTTGAGTGTTGAGCTACTGTGGCAGTGTTGCACAGCTGCTGGATTCCACTGTTGTGTGCAGCTGGCATACTTAACTTAACTTTCACCGCTACTCAAATAATAATTTTGATAAGTATAGTAAAATAGAAATAATGAGTAAAGAAGTAAGTAAGTAAATAAATAAATAAGAATATAAATAAATTAAATAATAAATATATATAAACATACACACAAACATACATACACACATACAAACATATACACATACATACATACACACAAATACATTAATTGATCAATAATGATGATGATTATTATGATGATGATAATAATAATAATAATAATGATAATGATAATAATAATAGTAATAATAATAATAACAACAATAATAATAATAACAACAACAAAAACAACAACAACAACGATAATGGGCTTTATATCCATATGAATATTCATTGTTAAGAAAACATGATTAATCAACTACCAATATTGTCCGAAGCATAACAAACCAAAGCAGCAATTATGATTCAGAATTTCATAGACCGCTTATAAACACAGCCTACAACGACGGTGTCAGAATACATCGATCGAAGACCATCTTAGTCTGTAAGGGGTTTAGTATCAGCCAGTATCACTTGCTTTTATGTGCTCTAGGGCTGCATATCATCGAATATTGAAACAAGCAGGTTCAGATCTCGTTAATCACTTTATTAAAGTCAGTTTACCAATAGCAAGTACAGGGAATGTGTTAGGCAGATGACTGTGAGTTTTGAACTTGGCCGCTTCATTATTCACAATGCTTGAAGCTCTTATGTACTTCGCGTCGTTTTTATACACGGGCTGCAAAAAATCATGCTTCTCGGCTTCTCCGAATATGGTACCGATAATAAAGATTCGTCCATTTTCAACAACCATTCCAAAGAAGCGCTTATTTATTTTAATCTGCTGTCTTTCTTGCCAGATATTTTCACTCAAGTCAAGAATTAAACATGTATCATGGCTCAAAAGTATTGCATAGTTCTCCCATAACACACTTCGAAAATCGTAGCAGGGACGAGGCAAAGGCGTCGAAAGAAAGGTGCAGGTGCTTTCGATGGGGTTGTACACCTGCACACAATCTAACGGTTTTATATCTTTACCTAGTCCTCCGAAGACATAGATTGAGCCGTTGTAGGCAACACAGGCTGCGCATCTGGAGCCGTTAATCAGCTGTCCAACCTTTGTAATGTTTTCGGTCAAAGCATTGTAAGCTTCTATGCTGTCCAGCACAATACCTTTCTCATTTCCGCCACAGCTGTACAAAGTTTCGCCTATGAATTCTGCGCAGTGATTTTTTCTACCTTGAAACAAAGACCCGCATCTCTTCCAACCATAAGCCAAGCTGTATTTCCATATTTCGTTTAAAGATTCTCCGACTCCTGTGATAAACATTGTGTTCTTGTAAACGGCAGCTGCAGCAAAATTCTTCACTACAGTGGGTAGGTCTTTGAAGCCAGACACTGTTTCATTGCGACGATGTAGATTCATCTTATATGTGATCAAATCTTCACCAATCGCCACAACAATGTCTTCCAATTGTGTGACGTGTTCTGTGCAAAAATTCAAAGTACATTCTTAGAATGCAACAACAACTGAAAAAGCAACAAAGATCATAGAATTACCGTAAAATCTCGAGTATAGTGTGCAGATTTTCCAGAAAAACTCTGCTGAAAGTCTGGGTGCGCATTATACATAGGAACAAAGTACTTAGATGTTTAGGTAACGCCGATCACGCGTAAAGACCGCTTTTGCACTAACCAACGGCAACGCACGAAGTTTACATCGGCTGAGATGCCTTACATCTTATTGGTTTAATTTTTTTAACTTGCATTTGGTAGCCTAATTTTATAACACATGGTTTTAAAACATGTTTATAATTTAAATCAGAGTGCTTAGTTGTGTTTGAGAAATAAATGAAGAGAAAGCCATGCTACCGGATGTTGTTTAGTTTACTCCATAGATATAAGTATGTGCACTAGAGCGGTCAGACTGCACGTGAGTAAGTACGATAATTATTACGTGGGCACGCGGAACTTCACGTGCGCATTATACATAGGTACTAAGATTTTTACATTAGGATAAATTTTGCAACTCGGGGTGCGCATTATGCACGAGTGCACACTATATCCGAGATAATACGGTAGGTCGTATTTCATTTGTTGTGCATTTACCAATAAGAGATTTCAGGGATGCGGTGCATATTAAGTATAACTGACTGTTGGCCGACCGCACTGATAAACAGGTTTCATATCGAATTGGAAAACATTCTGGATGCGGAAAATGGCTTTGAAATGCCATTCAAGTGGAAATATGTACGCATCTAATTTAATATCCATTCAATTTAATATTCACTCAATTTAATAATCATTTTATCTAGTATTCATTCAATTTAATATTCAATCATATCAGTATTTATTAAAATTGTAAATCATTCTGGACATTTAGTAGTCTTTCAACTTTGTAGAGATATCATTTGATAATCACTAAAATTACTATTCTTTCAATTCATTTCAATTTAGTACTATTTCAATTTTATATTGATTCAATTTAATATGCCTCTTTACTAGCTGCTTGAGAAAAGTCACCACTTATAATTATAAGCTTACTGCACTTAGTCTCGAAACCTAAGTTTCTGTGTAAAATGTCTCCATCGATAGCAATCTGAATACTTCACATGACAGAGAACAATACAAAAAAAGTACATTACAATGCAACAAATATGTCGGAAAACGATGCAACAAAAGCGTATGTTGATGTAAATAAAAAGTGAATTACCGTTCACATTTCCAACGATGTTTCCACTCGTTGTCTGGAGGAAATCGTCTAATTCAGTAACCTGGAAGGTAACATCAAATGAAACACGTGGACGCATAATGAATGCCTCGTGGTCTTCCTCTAACTCATCTGCTCTTCGAAGTAAGTCATCTTTGCTTCGGCAGACTTCGCTTGCAGATCCTTTTGTTCCGAGTTCATGACAATATCTTGAAAAGCTTTCCAGAATTGCATTGCGTCTGTCCCGTTCCTCTTCCTCCACCTGAATTTCTTTCAAATGTCGATTCTTCATTTCACCCAACGAACTCAGCAAAGATTTAGTGTGTTCGTCTATGATATCCTTCAGCTCCTTACTTCTTTGCAGAATTTCTTTCTCTGTGGAAGCTATTTTCCTTACGAATTCTTCTTCACTTTCCATTTTCTGTGTTTTAGCCAGTAGCTCTCCAGCAAGTGCTGATATTGTGTCAGCGTTGCTCTTAAGTCTTTGACGGAATTCCTCTTCCACTGTTTTTACATCTTTGCACTCATGTGTTCTGTGACTTTCAACAAAACAAGAGACGCAAACAACTTTCTTGCAATCGGCGCAGTAGAAGTCTAATACTCTACCACGATGAATATCACAATTCAGCACTTGCAACGTCCTTAGAACCTCTTCTTCTACAACCTCGCTTCCCATCTTTAGGATTTCGTGATTTTTCGATATTTTAAATGATTTATGCATTTTGCAGCAACCTTCGCAAAGGTTCTCTTGACAAGCTAGACATCGCACTGTGGCGTCTGATATTTGTGTTTCGGTGGCGTCAATGTTTTCTTTGCAGACATCGCAAAGAGGAGCCATCTTCGGCTGATTTAATGCATTTCTTACTTCTGTAAAACTAGCCATGAAGAAATTTTTCTGTACCCCTTGAATTCCATCGCTTGGAATTGTGAATTCTTTTCTACAAACTGGACATTGTATTTGATCTCCAGGTTTCTTGTTTGACTTTTCGGTAATGTCTTGTAGACATTGGAAACAAAATGTATGAATGCATGGTAGCATTCTTGGATCAGTGAAAGTCTTGAGACAGATGCAACATTCCGTTATGTCATTCAGTTGAGTCATCGCACGGTTATTTTCGGCAGTCATTCTATCTGTTGGCAGATCGGCTAAAACATATGAAATATATTAAATGTAGTTAATAGAAAAAATAAATGGATATTATGCTGAACAATCAGTGGAGTTTATCGCACATCTTTATTGTTTAAAAAATAGTTATGCTTCCGATCTGCTGTGTGTATTATTCATGTGATTTTCAGTAAACAGTGCTTGCTTTCGCTTTCGAAATTGCTCTTGAATCTCCCACTATACTAGGCCCATAGGGCATATTTTATAGTTACTTTTCACAAACTTTATATAAATTCCAAATCAAATTATATTTATCTTACATTTCTATCATTACACTTCCTTAGTAATGAGCAATCAGATAATCATTACTTCCGTATGAAAGTATTTTCCTCGTCCTTATATTGATCGGTCAGATAACTTCCCACTGACTTTGTCTGCACTCCGTTACCCCGTTTTTGCGCTGTTCTGGAAAACCCCGTATCATTGCGGAAATTCATGCTGCAGCGATGACAATAGAATAGCGGAAATTTAGGCTGTCCTTCTATTATAAGCCCCTAATTGTCTGACATTTGTCGAGTGCAACTCAATTTGGAATTTTAATTTGTCAATAATGAAATTTGGAGATTTTGAATTTTCTTTCTTAACTATACTAAGCTTGCTTGCAAAATCACACTCAGAACTAGATCAGCTATAATTTGTAAGCGAACTTCATGTACTGAAAGTGTTAGTACCCGACCATCAAGTACTCGTAAACCAACTAATTGTCTAGATAACTAAATAACTAACAATGGCAATACAGTCAGAAACAGAAACACAAGAACCTTATCTGAACCTTCTTTTCACAACAGATTTCAATGCACATATGAGGAAATTTTATTGCACTGCATGAAAATCCTCAAACACTTTTAAAGATAATTAAATATTATGTGTTACTTGTGGATCATCCTATAGGCAGTCTTAAACAGATTAAAACTCAGTGCTGAATTTATGCAGCGCCAAAATGTCTCACAAACTGTTACAATCACAAGTATTTAACTACCAATATCGGCCATTGTTTCCGCGGATGTGTTATTTTGGAATTTTCTCAAAAATTCTTGTAAGTTAGGACTTCTACGGTGTTTGAGTCTAGTTTTGGAGTTTTTTTTACCAAGTCTGATGTGGATTTCGCACAAATGCAGAACTCAACCACATTCACGTTCCTTTCTAAAATCACACAATCTTGGCAGATAATAATCCACGGTCGCTGCTACCTTTCGACATACACAAAAAACTCGTTTCAGGGCAGACATGGGCATGAAATGTCTACGACTTCACTTTCTTAGCCTCAGCATATGAGGGCGGATGGCCATTCATTTTTCATCACCATTAGCCTGAACACCGTAATAATTATAAATTGGCGCCATAAGTGTCTAGCCGCAGACACCTGTGACTTTGCTTTATTTGATTCCAGATAATTTGCCCATTAACCATTAATGGTACTCATTTAGGCCTAACTAGGAACAGAAATCTCGCATCATATTTCAGAGTCGTTAACCTCAGGCTAGATTGACCTCTAAATTGATAAACATAGGACAAAAGCTTTGCGAAATTGAAGCATATATTCGGTAGTGGACGCGGATTTTAAGGTGTCTAAAGCGTAATTATTTATACTTTTTTCGAGCATCGAGTGTTTACTGACATTTTGTGACTTTAACTTCACCTTTCTCGGATTTTTAATGTAATGTCAACTTTGAAACGTACTTGAGGAATATACAGCGTTAGTCGAATGCGTTTTAATTGTGTTTGAAAGAGCATCTTTTTGTCTAATGTTTAGCGACATCTTGTCCTCTTAAATGGCTCTTAATGTCATCCACCTTCTCCTTGAGGCTATGAGTTCTGTTGGGCGTGAGCGAATAATCTGCTGTCTGTCTCTCTGTCTCTCTGGCGCGACTTTTGGAAGACGCTCTGTAATTTCGGATATTTACATTTACATTTACAAGAATAGACCCTTAAGGAAAACCACAAGTGAATGTCGCTGGAAAGAATAGATCGGGAAGTTAACCGCTGTGTGGTCTACATTAAAGATATATGGACAACTTAACGAAAATGAGGGTTACATAGTGTCAGAATAACATGATTTAAAGGTGTCTAAATGTAACCAAGTCAGTATTATTAACAGTTGTTCAGTGGCTGCCGGGATCCTTCACGTCGAGATTCTATTTTCTTCTGAGTATTCTGTGTGAAATGCAGTATATAGGTAGGTATCATTCGACACTCATATAGCGCCGATTAGGTACTTTACAATAGCGACCACTGCGCTAGCCAACGGTAGGTATATAGATTCTGTTTAAAGTTGAAATGTAATGTTTTGTTTCTGTTTTCTCTTTGAGCGCCTGTGCTGAGTTTGTTGCTGAAGTGGCTCTTTATAAATGTTAAGTAACATTTACAATAATTATTATAACTGTTACAACTTTTTCGCGAATTCGTATGCTTGCCATAGCAGTTCACATTGACAGTATCTTTCGATGACAATAATTAGTAACTTCTAATGCGCCGGTGTGTAATGCACCAAAGCCAAGCCACAATCAGGTCAGTATCCAGAAGGTCAGTCCACAGGACAGAGAGGCAGCGTACGGTGGATAAGCAATTTTGAAAAAGGTAAGTTTGGATGGACTGGAGAAAGCGATGATGTTGGCGTGTGGAGAGGGGACGAGGAGAAGAGGACGACCGAGAACTAGATAGATGGAGGAGGTGCAGAGAAGGACGGCGATGAATCTTGCGCAGCTGAGGGATGTGGCAATGGACAGAAGAGAATGGAGAAGGCTGGTCATGGCGGTCGCTAGGGTTCCAGGAACCGACGGCACAAGGTGACAAGGTGAAGTTTTAAGTTGAGGACGAAATGGTTGAAACGACTGAGTAGAACGAACAGACACAGGGAGAGAGTTCTAGAATTTAGGTCCAGCAAACGAAAAAGCCCGTTTACCGAGAACAGTTCTAGTCCAAGGTATGACTAGAGAAAGACAATCAGATGACCTGCAAAATAATAGTAAGTCTGTTGAATACACACTGATTTGAAATTTTTGTTTGGCCACAGCTGGATGGTTTATAAACTGCAAGTCTCCATTTGAAACAAATCTTTTGCTGAACAGCTTTAATTAAGCAAAGGGGTTATATGATCATTTTGGAAGTATTTGTTATGGCTCTCACCACAAAATTCTGAACTCTTTGAACAGCGATGATTAGCGCCGACCTCTTCCTTTTTCCAGGCTTTGGAATGGCACCATATAAGAACCGCAATGGCGGAGTTAAACAGCGATTAAAGGTTCCCATAGTTTAACGACATCTTATGGCATTAAAGATCGTTGACGTCAATTGATTACGTTTGCGATAAGTCGAAACACACAGCAATTAAGCGTAAACGAGAAGAATATAGCATCGAAAAAGAACATGATATAAAGGTGTTTAATGCTAGTTAAAATAATAGTCGCCCTTACCCGTCAATAACGCCTGTCAATAACGCCTCAAGGCGTTGCTTAAGTAATTGTTAAAAGTCGATACCTCTAACTACTTTGATGAGAACGGAGTCATCCTCGTAAGGTTTCCTCATCCGAGAGATTAGAGCCATCCTAAGAAAGAATCGCATCCCTAAGAAAGAATAATAGCGCACTTGTAATGAGTAATCATAATGTAACTGATTGATATATTATGTAATACAAAGAGGTGTAAGGTCGGCGGTTGGACTTTTGTTGATAACAATATTGATAGGCTGGAAAAGCTGAAGCTCAGTAGGGTTTAGGGCTCTATCTGGCGAAAGTAAAAGAAGTGAATGAAAACATTCACTAGGTGGCGTGATTTAACGCCGCCCTTGCTTTGGTTGAATTAGTCTATGCCACTCTGCGTTGATCAGACCCAATCAATTTAAGGCTCTGGAAAATTGATTCATTATTGAAATATTTTCAAACTTATTGCTCTACTCACTGATTCACTGATCAACTGATTGATTAAGTGATTGAATGACTACCGAATTTATTTATTTATATATGTGTTTATTTAGTTAGTTAGTTATTTCTTCATTCATTTATTTATTTATTTATTTATTTATTGGTTATAAAGCGATATTGTCAGAAAATGACGAGATGAATTAAACTGATGGCAGCGGCAAATCACGAGTTGGTGACTTGCTCAAGTTTCCTACACAGCGTTCGTCCAAGTGAAGGTTTGAATCCGCCAGTCAAGACGAGAATCTAATCAATCGTGCAGCGGGTAGTGCCAGTCCCAAGCCTGGATAGAGGAGGAGGACGACGACGTCAACAGCCTTCGATGCCATAAGATGTCGTTAAACATTGGAACTACTTATACAATTCCCCTTTTCTTTCATTCGACAGCGTGCGCTGGAAAACTCGGACAAAATCGAAACTAACGGTTCTGGAAGTAAGGAGATAATAATAATAATAATAATAATAATAATAATAATAATAATAATAATAATAATAATAATAATAATAATAATAATAAAACAATTTATAAAGCGACGTAGCACAGCCGAGGCCGAGGAAAAGGGCGCTGTACATGAGATGAGCCTACATCCGTAAAACTCAATAGTAAATATTAAATAAGAACGGAATATCAGGCATTGATTGCACTGCTTTTTACTCATATAATAATTTTAGTAATTATAGTAAAAATAAAAATTATAAATAAATAAATTACCCGATAGATAGATAGATAGATAGATAGATAGATAGATAGATAGAAAGATAGAAAGATAGATAGATAGATAGATAGATAGATAGATAGATAGATAGATAGATAGATAGATAGATAGATAGATAGATAGATAGATAGATAGATAGATAGATAGATAGATAGACAGATAGATAGATAGACAGATAGATAGATAGATAGATAGATAGATAGATAGATAGATAGATAGATAGATAGATAGATAGATAGATAGATAGATAGATAGATAGATAGATAGATAGATAGATAGATAGATAGATAGATAGATAGATAGATAGATAGATAGATAGATAGATAGATAGATAGATAGATAGATAGATAGATAGATAGATAGATAGATAGATAGATAGATAGATAGATAGATAGATAGATAGATAGATAGATAGATAGATAGATAGATAGATAGATAGATAGATAGATAGATAGATAGATAGAAAGATAGAAAGATAGAAAGATAGATAGATAGATAGATAGATAGATAGATAGATAGATAGATAGATAGATAGATAGATAGATAGATAGATAGATAGATAGATAGATAGATAGACAGATAGATAGATAGATAGACAGATAGACAGATAGATAGACAGATAGATAGATAGATAGACAGATAGATAGATAGATAGATAGATAGATAGATAGATAGATAGATAGATAGATAGATAGATAGATAGATAGATAGATAGATAGATAGATAGATAGATAGATAGATAGATAGATAGATAGATAGATAGATAGATAGATAGATAGATAGATAGATAGATAGATAGATAGATAGATAGATAGATAGATAGATAGATAGATAGATAGATAGATAGATAGATAGATAGATAGATAGATAGATATATTGATAATAATAATAATAATAATTATAATAATAATAATAATAATAATAATAATAATAATAATAATAATAATAATAATAATAATAATACCCATTCAGACCATGCTCCTTCGCTTTCTCATAATTTCCCTTGTCTTCTACCTGACCGGGAACAGTTGTCTCCGCGCGACCTTCCATCGATTGAAGAAGAAGCGAATGACTCCAGCTATGACAAAGCATTTACAATGGTTAACAGGAGAAAAGACGAACGTTATCTGAAGGATTTAGTTCAGAAGAAGCAATCAGACGAATTCAAGATCTCAGAACTCGCACTCGACGCAGCGAGCGAGAGTACCCAGTCGCAAATCAAGTTCTTCATCGACAACAATACAACGAAGAACAAGACGGCTGAAATCAAAGAAGGAGAGAAGGGCGTGCCTGAAGCCAAGAATAAAGAAAAGGAGAGAACCTGGAACAGGTCGTCGAGACCCAACCGACGGGCCCCAACCGATCCTCTGGGTCAAGGAGCCACACCGCCTGTCGAAGGTTAGCCGGCGGGTCGAGGTCGAGGAGACGTCGACGCTCGGGTCAGTGAAGCCCACGACGCAGGCGCCTTCGAAGCAGACGACGACGGCGATGAAGAGGAGGGAGTTGGTGGTGTTGGATGTTCGTCCGATCCACATCGGAAGAACTCGCGCTCCATCGAAGAAACGCCCACAGAACGCTCTACACTTACGCGACCGCTAACTCAGGGTTGCTTCTTCACCACGGCGCTTACAGACAAGATCACGAGATTCGGAGGTGCAGCTAGTCGACCTGTTTCCAGTGTGCCAGCCTGGACGCCACAGCAGCTCTACTTGCTCCACCAACAATAGATTTGTTTCATAATTGAAAATGTTATGACACCCTGGAAGTCGTTTCTGACGCCTACTATAATAATGATTATTATTCTTATTATTACCTTGGGCATAAATAATAATAATAATAATAATAATAATAAAACATAATAATAATAATAATAACAGTAAGAGATTAACGTGACAGTCGTTATGGTTGAATCAGATTATCATTTGTTTACATCATCTTACCTTCTCTTACCTTCCTTCCTCGGTCCTTTTCCTTAGCTTACCTTCGAACTTTAACTTAATCTTACCTTACCTTACTTTGCCGTGCCTTATTGTATCCTACCTTAATATTGCCTTTATTTGACCATATATATATATATATATATATATATATATATATATATATATATATATATATATATATATATATATATATATATATATATATATATATATATATATATATATATATATATATATATATATATATATATATATATATATATATATATATATTGTGTATAAGGATATAAGGTATTGTTAATGTTAATTAAATATCTTATCGCAGTTAGTCATTGCTAATTCGCTACAAGCAGCGATCACACACATCTGGACTTCGAATTGGCCTACAGACAGATAGGCAGACGGACGGATGGACGGACGGACTCAAGGGCGGACGGTTGGGCGGAGAGACTGAAAGATAGATAGATAATTGGTCCTCTTATGAATTAAATGTATTATCGCCTTAATCTGTTTGCTTGTGAACTTCAGTTCAGTGTCTGATGAAAGCCTTGATTTGTCTAGAGTCCGTTTTAGTCTACAGGTAGAATTCCGATATGAAAAAATGCCCTTATGCGCTTCATATGTCCAACGTGTGGTCCCATATGATCAGTCAAACGAAGCCCATATGGGAATGTCGTCAAATGCGCTTTATATGCAGATGAATATTCGTGAGTATGTCAACATAATTATCAGCTACCACTTTTGTCCAAAACACAACAAACTACATCAGCAACAACAATAATTCATACCTTAAGAAATTGCTTATAAAGATAGACAACAACGTCGGTGCCAGAATACATCGAGCCAAACCCATCTATCCAATGTCTGTTGATCCGCAGGAAGGTAAAGGATAAGCCAGTTTCATTTGCTTTCAGGTGCTTTAAGGCTATATATCCATGAATATATTTAAACAAACAGATCCAGGTCTCGTTATTTTTATTGTTCTAGGCAGAAGGCTGTGAGTTTTCCACTCTGCCGCTTCATTATTCACAATGCTTGAAGCTCTACTCTTCTTCACTTCGAATTTTTCAATGTACCGCGGAATACCTTGCTCATCGTCTTTTACGTACGTTCGACCGTTTGTAAAGATTCGTCCATTTTCAACAACCATTCCAGAGGATACTGCACCTCTTTTAAACTGTTGTCTTTCTTGCCAAATCATTTCATTCAAATTAAGAATGGAACAATTCGCCGAAAAATATAGCATAGTTCTCAAATAGCACACTTCGAAGAGAATTGTACGGAAAAAAACGAAGGAGTTGAAAGAAGAGTACAGATACTTTCGATGGAGTTGTGTACACCTGCACACAATCTAAAATTTCTCTACGTATATTTATTCCTCCGAAGACGTAGATTGAGTCTTTGTAAGTAACAGAGGCTGCAGAATGAACGCCAACCTTCAACTGCCCAATCGTTTTACTCTTTTCGGTCAATGCATTGTAGGATTCGATGCTATCCATCACATTCTGTTCCTTATATCCGCTTTCCCCGCCACAGATGTATAAAGTTTCACCTATAAATTCTACACAGTGTTTTTCTCTTTCTTGAACCAAAGATCCGCATCTTTTCCAACCAGAAGCAAAGCTGTATTTCCATACTTCGTTCAAACTCTGTCCGACTCCTGTGATAAACATGTGTCGTAGACGGCAGCTGCAGCAAAATAGCTCACTGCAGTGGGCATATCTTTTATGCGAGACACTGTTTCACTGCGGCGACGTAGATTTATCTTGTGTGTGCTACGATCACTAGCAATCACTACACCAATGTCTTCCAATTGTCTGACTTGTTCTGTGCGAAAATTCAAAAGACACTTTGGAGAAATATGATAACTGAAATAGCGCCCAGAGTGAATGGGCTTAAGTCGTCCCTCAGTTGTTGTGCACTTACCACTAAGATATTTCAGACTTGAAAAGCTTTCCAGTATTGTAAAGCGCCTGTCCAGTTCCTCTTCCTCCACCTGAATTTCTTTCAAGTGTCGATTCTTTATTTCATCTAACGAACTCAACAAAGATGTAGTGTGTTCGTCTATCATGTCCTTCAGCTAATTACTTCTGCGCAAAATTTCACTCTCTCTTGCAGACATTTTCTTGAGAAATTCCTCTCTGCATTCAATTTCTTTCTCTTAGCCAGTAGCTCTTCAGCAAGTGTTGATTTGATGTTAGCTTTGCTCTTAATACTTTTATGGAATTCCTCTTCCATTGTATTTACATCTTTGCGGTTGTGTGTTCGGCGACTTTGAATAAAACAAGAGACGCAAACAACTTTCTTGCAATCTGCGCAATAGTAGTCTAGTACTTTTCCACGATGAACATCACAATTCATCACTTGTAGCGACTTTACCCCGTCCCTTCTTCTCCAACCTCGCTTCCTATCTTTACGACTTCGTGATTTCGCGATGTTTGAAAGGACTTATGCGTCCTACAGCAACCTTCACAAAAGTTCTTCTGACAAACTAGACATCGCATTGTAGCTTCAGGCATTTGTGCTTCAGTGGCAACATTTTTTGCTTTGCAGTTATTGCAAGAGGGAGCCAACTACGACTGATTAAATGCATTTACTCTAAGCATCAGTCGATGGGGCTGAGCAAATGTGAATGAAGGATCAACTCAAGGTATTTACGCAGTAAAAGTCTCATGAGAGGCTCGAACTCATACATTCCGCCTTACAAGCCGAGACTCTAACCAATCGGATACCGTGCTCCACCAATTAAGAAGGCTTATAGTAACCCTGAGTACATGTATATCAAAACAAAGCATAGTGTCTGTGGGAAAGTAAGCCTTCAAAACCACACGTGTCATAATCGTCAATTTAAAATTCTACAGTGAACTGCACTCGACAAATGTCAGAGGCCACAGTGGCGGCGTAGTCGAGAAAAAAGCAAATATTGTAAAAGAAAAATGTCCGGTATTCTGCTATCCGTAAAGCAGAGTAATAATGTAACATAATGAAAATTTCTATGCGCCACACAAAAACTGCTTCACGCAGACCAGTCTTTTCGAACATAGAGCAGGTCCTTATATAGTTACAAGATTAGGGAACCAGCCTTCGAGTCAACTTGAAGGACTTCTACAAGCCCCACGCCAACTTCAGGAGTTTTTCTCACGAAGGCATATAAGGACGAGAAATTTGTATTTTTCAAAGTACATTTCCAGAGGTAACGATTGTCTTTTTGAATAGTATTGAGCACTTTTATTAGTATAAATAAAAATGACCAGATTTTATTAAATATAATCTGAACTTTGCGAAGCTTAAGCATGAAAAACATTGCATAACCCATAGGTTAAGTCACTGCACAGAATACCAGAAGCAGTTTTGAAAGCGAAAGCAAAGAGAGCAATAATTTTCGAAGACATTATTAAGTCGCAGAACGCAAAGAAAAGATCGAAAACAAATCGATTATTTTAAAGGAAAAGGTGTGTTAAAAAATTAATAGTTTATTCACAATTAAATAATACTATATATTTTATTTAGCCTTATTTATTGGAATGATATAATTACAAACAGATTATAGGCCTGTAGAACGAATGGCTGCCGACAAGAGCCCTGCGATGACTCAACTGAACGACTTAATGAAATGTTGCATCTGTCTCAACGCGTTCAGTGATCCAAGAATGCTACCATGCATTCATACATTCTGCTTTTCATGCCTACAAGACTTGGCTGAAAAGTCATACAAGAAACCTGGAGATCAAATACAATGTCCAGTTTGTAGGAAGGAATTCACTATTCCAAATGATGGAGTCCAGGGCGTACAGAAAAATTTCTTCATGGCGAGTTTGATAAAAGTAAGAAATGCATTAAATCAGTCGACGATGGCTCCTCCTTGCGATATCTGCAAAGCAAACAATGATGCCCCTGAAACAAAAAAATCTGAAGCTACAATGCGATGTCTAGTTTGTCAGGAGGACCTTTGTGAAGGTTGTTGCAAGATGCATAAGTCGTTTAAAATATCGCGAGATCACGAAATCCTAAAGATAGGAAATGCATTAAATCAGTCGAAGATGGATCTTCACTGCGATATCTGCAAGGTCAACAATGATGCCACTGAAGTACAAATGCTTGAAGCTAAAATGCGATGTTTCAACTGTCAACAGAACCTTTGTGAAGGTTGTTGCAAGATGCATAAGTTATTCAAAGTATCGAAAAGTCACAAAACTCTAAAGATTGGAAGCAAGGTTGTAGACGAAGATGTAGTGAAGTCGTTACAAGTGATAAATTGTGATAGTCATCATGGAAAAGTGTTGGACTACTACTGCGCTGATTGCAAGAAAGTTGTTTGCGTTTCTTGTTTCGTTGAAAGTCACAAAACACACAACTGCAAAGATGTAAATACAGTGGAAGAGGAATTCCGTCAAAGTATTAAGAACAACTCTGATACAGTGTCGAAGCTTGCTGGAAATCTACTTCGTAAGAGAAAGAAATTGGAAAGTCAAGAGAAATTTCTCAAGAAAATAGCTGCAAGAGAGAGTGAAATTTTGCAAAGAAGTAAGCAGCTGAAGGACATGATAGACGAACACACTAAATCCTTGTTGAGTTCATTAGATGAAATAAAGAATCGACATTTGAAAGAAATTCAGGTGGAGGAAGAGGAATATGACAGACGATTTACTATTCTGGAAAGCTTTTCAAGGTATTGTGATGAACTGAGATCAAAAGGATCTGCGAGCGAAGTCTGTCGAAGCAAAGATGAATTACTTCGAAGAGTAGATGAGTTAGAGGAAGAACACGAGGAGTACATTAAGCGCCCACATGTTTCGTTTGAAGTTACCTTCCAGGCGACTGAATTATTCAATTTCCTCCGGACGAGTCAAAACATCATTGGAAATGTGAACGGTAATTCACTTTTTATTAACATCAACATACACTTTTCTTACATAGTTTTCCGTCATATGTGTTGTATTGTAATGGATTTTATTGCATTGTTCTCTGTCATGTGATGTATTCAAATTGTTATAGATGGAGACATTTTACACCGAAAACTAGGTTTCGAGTCTGAATACAGTAAGCTTATTATTATAAGAGACAAGTTTTCTCATGCAACTTGTCAATAGGAATATTAAATTGAATTAATGCTGAACTGATACAAATGTAAATTGTACAAAATTGAAACAATATTAAATTGAATTAATACCAAATGAAATGCCCACAAAACTGAAAGACTATTAAATTGGATGCTTTATTACTTTAATGAACACTAAACTAAATGAATAATAAATTAAATGAACATCAAATCAAATTAATATTAATTTGAGTGAATATTAGATTGAATTAATACTAAATTAAATGTATACAAATTTCGGCTTGATTAGATTCTGTTTTGAAGCATAAAGAATTTTTTCCAGTTCAATAGTAAAGCTGTTTCTCTATGCGGTCGGCTAGAAGTCAGTTATTCTTAAGATGCACCGCAACCATGAAATCTTTTATTGATGAGTGCACAACAAATGATCGAAGACCTAAATCTATAAACTCTGTTGCTTTTTCAGTTGTTGTTGCGCTCTAAGAATGTCTTTTGAATTTTCGCACAGGACACGTCAGGCAATTTAGAGAACTTAAAAGACCTGATGGAGGAGTATCTTAAAAATTGGAGATAAATCTACGTCCTCACACTGAAACAGTGTCTCGCATGCAGGATGTAAATAGAAAGAAGTATTTTGCTGCAGATGCCGTATACAACAACATAGTTTTATCACAGGATTCGGAGAACCTTTAAACGCATTATGGAAATACAGCTTTGATTCTAGTTGGAAGAGATGCCGGTCTTTACTTCAAGAAAAAGAAAGTCGCTGTGCAGATTTCATAGGCGAAACGTTGTACAACTGTGTCGGAACTGAGAGGGGTATTGTGATTGACAGCATTGAAGCTTACAATAAATTAGCCGAAAAGAGTGCAAGAATTGGGCAAATGATATTCGGTTCGATCCGCCAGTCAAGACGAGCACCTAACCAATCGTGCAACTGGAAGTGCCAGTCCCAACGTTTTGTTCTCGTTTTCGTTCACTCGGTACTGATTTGAATTTGTGATATTTTGAATGGCTTCGATATCATAAGCATGGAAGCCGTTAGATATTGTGAAACAATCGATTCTAATAGTACTTAGACACCTTTAAATCGTTTATGCCGTTCTTATAAATAATCTTCGTCGCTTTGTTTTAAATCATACTGGCAGTCTGTGTTGCCTACAAAGGCTCAGTATAATATGTCTTTGTAGGAAAAGATAAAGATTGGAAACTTATATTGTGTGCAGTTGTGCAACCCCATCAAAAGCAGCTGCACTCTTCTCTCATATTCTTTGCCTCTTTTCGAAGTGTGTTATGGGAAAAATATGTTAAGCTTTTTGGACTATGACATATATTTAACTCTTAATTTCAAAGAAATGGTTTTGCAAGAAAGGCAACACTGTAACACAGATGCAGTCGGTTTTCGAATGGTTCTTGAAAATGAACGAATGTTTGTAATCGTTGGAATACTCACATCAGCCCCGCTGGGCATGGTATTTTTTTGTCACACGCACACAGACGCACGCACGCGCGCGTGCAAAGACACACACGATTGCATTACAGAATGAGCAACGTGCTGCATATGCGCGGAATATAAATCAGATTAAAAACATAAATCCCTTTTCCCTCTTTGATTCGGAAAGTCTGCTATGAAGTTATTTCGCTACAGCAAAGGAGTGTTACTATTTAATGATTCAACGTAAGTGTTATGAAGTTCGACGTCATTGGAAGTCATAGCCTCAAGATGCCTAAACACTCGAAGTTACCACTGATATTCGGCTCTGCTTGGATGCCTTTAAATTGTACATTCCGACTTTATAAAAATTCCCAGTTTGAATTGATTAACTGAAATAGATAACATGCAGCGAAGGTCGAGGTTAACGGCCCAGACTTTCATAAAATGTCCTAAAACACTTACTAGTTCTACTAATTCTGGATGTTGCATAAATACTCTGGTGTTGCTAAAAGAAAAATTATTTGTAGCGTCTGTAAATCTATTTCTTTTTAAATTAGAAACTTCTAGAGCGCCGGTGTCTAATGCACAAGGCATCAACCAAAGTCGCATCAAATTTAAGCCGCATTCAGGTCAATACCCAGAAGATCAGTCAAATAAGACACAGAGGCAGCCTGTGGCGGAAAAGCCAATTGAAAAGGGAAGTCTTAATCAAGAACGAAATGACATAAGAGACTAAGCATAACGCACTGATGCAGGAAGAGAGTTCCAGATGTTCGGTCCAGCAATCGAAAAGGCTCGCCTACCATAAATGACATTAGTATACTGTCATGTCTCTCTTTCACTGAGACGTCATTAGTATTCACACTCGAGCAGAGTATGATGTTCCTATAAATTTATTCACGACAACTTGGAGATTCTGTCGCTTATCGAAGATGGTCTATCCACTGCAAAGTTAGCTAGAGTTTAACGGAGATGAATCGTTCGACAGCGTCAATCTGGAACCGCAGTTTTCAGCTCTTGTATTGTTAAGCACCTGAGCGAGACAGTGAGAGAATTAGAATGCCGCTTCTTCGAAAGTGAGTTATATAAAAAGTAGTTCATCAGTTTAACGACATCTTATGGCATCAAATGCCATTGACGTCGCTCTCCTCCTTTATCCAGGCTTGGGTCTGGCACTCCCCGTCTAAAGGCAGTGGCGGAGTTTCAGTTATATAACATCGAAGAAGCGATTCAGTGGTGTCTAAACAGAAGAAAACAAATTATAAAAAATACAAAACTGGGTATTCAAAAGTAAAAACTAATAAAGAAAAAATAAAAAGCATACAAATGAGTATTCAAATGTAAAATATATTTGTATGATAGTATAAAAAATCTGGTATTGGCCTATTTACGGAAACTTGCCTTTTAAGGCAAAGTGCGAGTGTAAATGGACTGATGCTTATTGCCAAGAGTTCAATATTCATTGGTCCAACGAGTTTCTAAAGAAGTTTTAGCAGTATGACATTTGTTTTCCAGAATTTTGGTGCCTGGTATATTGTTTACTAAAGACGTAATTGGTGCCTAATTAAGGGAATTTTATAGACATCTTAAAAAGAGAGCCGTACTCATTTTGAAGGGCTGATGCTGCCGTGCCTTTATGTACTCTGCAAACTCTCAGTTTGTATTAATATAAGTTTATCTAGGTGTGTTTTGGAAGCAGTTGCATAGGCCACATCACCATAGTCAAAAACCGATCTGATGAGGGTTCTATAAATGCTAATCATAGCCTTCTTTAAATTTAGACGACTTTTACATTTATTTATAGCATACTCTATATGTGGTCTCCATGTTAGGCCTACACTGTGTTCAGATATGATCCCAAAACTTAGCCGTCTTTTCCATTTTTCTTTATTATTTTAATTTCCTATTTTAATATTAATTTTTGGCTGATTACGTTTTTAGTAAACAATAAACCAGTAGTTTTACTGGTAGACATTTAAAAACCATTCTTGTTACACTATTTATAAATTTCTTTTATCGACCTTTGAATATTTTCATCTAACTGTTTTGGTTACGATGTCCTGCATGAATTGAACTATCATCCGCAAAGACAGTCATCAGAACTCCATCTAATCTTTGAGGTATGTCATTTATCATAATTAAAAACAATAAGGGCGATATAATGGACCTCTGAGTGACCCCATTTTCTCGCAGAAATTTATTCGAAAGGATCTACTACACAGAAAATTTTCAATTCATTTATATAGATATCTAACTACTCCTATGCCTTGGAGTTTCCTTAATAAGGATGGGACATGGAGCGTAGGCCTAAAGCTAAGCGGCGAAGATAATTTATAAGAAAGGCATAAACGTTTTAAAGGTGTCTAAGCGTAGAGTAATAGTGCTATTAGAATTGAGTGTTTGACGACATCTAACGGCTTCCATGCTTATGATATCGACGCTATTCAAAACATCACAAATTTAAATTAGTACCGAGTGAACGAAAACGAGTACAAAGCGTTGGGACTGGCACTACCCGTTGCATGATTGGTTAGGTGCTCGTCTTGACTGGCGGATTCGAACCTTCACCTGGACGAACACTACGCGATTTCCTATTGCCATCATTTGCATTTGATTCATCTTGTCGTTTTCTGACAATAGTCTACCGCTTTATAAGCAATAAATAAATAAATAAATAAATAAATAAATAAATAAATAAATAAATAGTCTGTAGTCAATCAATACTTAATCAATCAGTCGATCGGGCATTAGGTAAATAAGTACGTAGGCCTAAATAATGAAACAATTTTCCAGAACCTTTTATTTGATCCGGTGTGGTCAACATAGAGTGGCATAGACTAAGTCAACCAACGCAGCGACGGCATTAAATAGCACCTCCTGGTGAATGCTTTCATTCACTTCTTTTACTTTCGCCAGGTGGCGACATAAAGCCTACTGAGCTTCAGCGCTTTGAGCCGATCAATAGTCTTGTCATCTGGAGTCGAACCGCCTCGTGGTCTTCCTCTAATTACATTTCTTTATATTACACAACATATCAATCGTTTACATTATGATTACGATTTACAAATGCGGTATTATTCTTGCCTTAGGGATGGAATGGCAGACTGACCTATCTCTCGGATCGATTAACCTTACGATGATGACTCCGTTCTCGTCAAGGTAGTTTTTTAAAGTTATAGATTTTAATCAGTAATTGTAATCGTATTCGTAATCCCGAGATTTAAACAGCGCCCAACGAAAACCAGGTCACGGGACCAGCTCATTCGCAGACGCTCAGTCAAAACAAAATCGATAGGCAAGGTTCGGTTCCAAATGAAAATCCAAAAGTCAGGTAGAGAGACAGCGTGGCAGCTGCGGTGGGGTTGTTTTGGGATTGCAGAGGAAAGAGAGATAAGGGAAAGAAGGAGTTTCCGGGTCGGATCTGTGAAAGAGCAATGTTTTCAGTTTTGACTCTAAGTGAAAGGTCAACGCAGATTTTGAAAACGGTTGAGCATAGATGAGTTTGTATGATGGGTCAGATGAAACCCAGCCTTAAGCATGTAAGGGTGGTTGCCACACTTCTTCCTCTTCGTCCCAACTTCCACCGATAATGCACGGTCAGTACACTCATTAAAGCTGAGTTGGCTAGAGGGCGCAAGTGGAGCAAAACTCTCGAAACATCTTTTTTTTCCTAGCGGGAAATTGAACGTCCGACCTCTCGATTGACAGTTCATCACGCCGACCACTAGACTAACGGGCAAACCGCACAGATACTATAATGACATCTTTTGGCATCAAAGGCCGTTGACGTCGCCCTCTTCCTTTATCCAGGCCTGGGACAGACACCACTCGAGCTTTGTAGTGGCGGAGTTTAGTCTCTAACCGTAACCCAGTAATTCATTACAAATAAAATAATTAAGTTAATATGCGTCTGACCAAAAAATATTTATTCATTTTAAATATTATTTTAACTGTGTGTGTAGGTATCTAAATCCTTTTCATAGATGCTAAGCATTCCCTATTTTCGTTTAATCTCTCGCCAAACTCCAACACTGCCTTGATTCGAGTGGTGCCAGTCTGAAGCCTGGATAAATGAAGAGGGCAACGCTAAATATATTCTTTCTGACACAGCATAATTAAACAGAAACTGCACGCATATAAACGCCTCTCTCCAATTCAAACAGAAACCTCTACTACTTTATACATTACACTTGTCGTAGGACTCAATCGTAAGGTAAAGCTAGGTCGACGTCAAAGGCCTTAGTGGCCACAATATGTCGTTATTCACTTGTCGCAACTGCTGATCATAATAGGGTACGTGCGAACACCATTTAGCCGCTTTTTTGAACGTTTTCTACTCATGCCCGTTCACTCGCTAGTAATTTAAAATTGTGATCTGTAGAGATTCTTCGATAGCCCTGTACTTTGTAGTCGTTAGAGATTAAAAACTCGATGCTATCAGTAATTTAAAGGTATCCTTACACACCTTTATGTCGCGTTTTAAAAATTATATATGTTAGTCATTTTCCTTCAATCGCGAATTATCCAATAACAACGAATCAAAAAGCCCGCAAAAATATTTCCAATTGACGTCAACGGCTTTTGATGCCATAAGCTGTCGTTATACACTGGAAACTGCTACTAATCGCCAAATATCAAGAATCAGTATCAGGCACTTTCTTTCCCGCCTGACTAACCTAGTCTCAAGTTTGGGACGACGAACCTGCTCTATAAAAAAATCTGTTTATTTTGTAGATATGTTATTCTATCGAAAACACGAATGGACACACACCCTTAAATATTAACTACACTGTAATGCGAGAAATGGCGGACTCTCAAAAGAAAATTTGCTTTTGGTGGTTCAAGGCCTTGATTCGTCCGTTACTGATTACGGCAGCATCGCCTCTGACAATGCTTCATAGTCAAATCGAGCCAAGCTCGGCACGATCCAGTACAAGGTCTTATCCATCTGCTGCGGACCACTGCTGGGTATGAGACACCGCGGCTCTGCCGGTCGATCACCCTAACGATGCCCCTAAATTCTACATTTGCTCAGCAACGCCCATCGTCTATGTCACGGAGGCGTCATTAAATAAAGCAACTAATTTAATTCCCAACTACTACAGAACATAGATGAGACTTTGTTAAGTCGACATAATCGTCCTTAACTGCTTTACACTTGACGTTGTGCTTAAGAGTTAATACTAGTGAAGTAGCCTACTGTGAATAATAAGCTGCGCTTACACACCTTTTATTCAGTGTTATGTAGTCCATAAGTAATTAATACACACACCCACACACACACACACCCACATAAAACTCCGCCACTGCCTTGTTTGGGGGTAGTGCCAGCCCCAAGCCTGGATAAAGGAGGAGGGCGACGGCAACGGCCTTTGATTTCACAAGCTGTCGTTAAACTGAGGAACTACATACATACATACATATATACATTAACTGATTATTAATAATAATAATAGTAATAATAATAATAATAATAATAATAATAATAACGATAACGATAGCAATAACAATAACAATAAGGAAAATAATAACAGTAATAGTAATAATAATAATTTGGTAGTAATAGATCAATATATGTATATATATATATATATATATATTATTTCTAATTAATTATTGGCTTTTATTTTAACACACACACACACATATATATATATATATATATATATATATATATATATATATATATATATATATATATATATATATATATATATATATATATATATATATATATATATATATATACATGTTATAATAAAAGCCAATAATTAATTAGAAATAATAATGTTAATTATATGTCTAAACGCAGTTAAACATTGGAAATTAGTTACAAGCAACAATCACACACATCTAGTGTTCGAAGTAGCCTATAGACGGACAGACAGAAGGACAGACAGACAGACAGACAGACAGACAGAAAGACAGAAGCTCCTCTTATGAATTATCGGCTTAATCAGTTTGCTTGTGAACTTCAGTCCGTTCTCTGATAAAACCCTTGATTACTTTATAGTCAGCCGTAGTTTACAGGTAGAATTAGAACCTGAAAATATTTCTTTATGGGCTTCATATCTCCAACGTGTGGTCCCATATGGTCGGTCATACGAAGCCCATATGGGAATGTCATCAAATGAGCTTTTTATACAGATGAAAATTCATAAGTAAGACAACATAATTATTCAACGACCACTTTTGTCCGAAACATAGCAAACCGCAGCAGCAAATACAATGTTGAAGAGCAGGCGCGTCTAGGATCAGGCAGTTTCATTTGCATTCAGGTGCTTTAGGCATACATATCCTTGAATATATTTTAAAAATCAGACCCAGGTCTCGTTAATCACTTTATATTAACCCATTAGTACCTGATTTTTCAAAAACTTCATATTTCACTTTTAGTTTGTTGTATCTACAGAACAAACATAAGGAAAAATATTGATTTCTTCAATGCTTGTATAATATGTGAATTTGAACTACTTTTGTAAGCGTCCCATTTTTGGGACGCTAGGCACGATAGGGTGGCTGAACTATTGAGCACGTAGTCACAACCACAACTTGCATTCTTGTATCAAATAAAAGTCAAATCAGTTTAATTAAAACAAGAAGGCCACTCTCCACAAATATCTGCAACAAACAGTCAACAGTATTTAGGATAATAAGAAAATATAAAGAAAAACTGCACAAATTGCTCCACTATTCCACGAGTATAGTGAATATAATACAAGTAGTTTGTTCACCTACAGTTCTCAAAGTATTTAGACATTAGCAAAAAGTTTGTCAAAACTTGCATTTGGCTAGTTTAAGCGGATAATATATTAATACTAATAGTACAAAATTAATAGTAATACAGCATGTAATAGCACAGCCTAATATTACAGAACACAGTTACCGAATGTCTCATTGTGTCAGTAGGGCGTACAAACATGCCACCTGTCTATTTTCTATTCCATTTCATGAAACTGGTGAAGGCAGTCAATGTGCAGGTCAGCGTTGCACTTCTTGCATTGTTTTCTGACCTCGAGACTACGAACTGCACAACGTCTTTGCATTTAAATTGCTTGAATGTAGTTTTTGTCATCCCTGTGGACCATTTCCTTTCTTTTTTCTGTTTGGATGCCGGAACATTTGATATACAGTCAACTGTTCATTTAGTCGCAGTGGTAAGCTTAGTCGAGCTGCCGTCCGACGAAGTCTTCGGTGCAGTATTCATCATGGTTGACATATCACCATCAAGGGATTCGCAAAGACGCAGTGATGGGTTCAACAGTCTTCGCCGTGAACTAGCAGCTGACAAAGTCTCTGCCGCAGCACCAGCTGACCATGCCTCTGCAGTACCATCTGCAGCCCAACAGCTAGATGGCGATGTCTCTTTCACAGTACATGACTGGGATAGTCTTCGCCTAGAACCATTGGTGGTTGAAATCTTGGCTGTGTCTGACACTCTTGTACCACGATGAGTCTCTGCTGCAGAACCATCTGCAGTCAAAGAGCTGGTCGGTGGAGATTCCGTCACAATCACTGCCACTGTCGATGTAGACACAGTGTGTGATTCATCACCTCCATCAATCCTGAAGTGTTCTTCTCGCCTTCTCACATTTAACACTGCCTCTGCTTCCAATTGTCTATGAGTCAGTTTATGACACGTGCGTTCATCTTCGTTGCCACTATCCTTATTGATACAGTTTGGATCACACGGTGGCGTGATATTTCTGCAAGCGTGAAGTCGTCATCTTCTAGCACTGCCAGTACCTGATGAAAAGTAAATCCTTTCTGCCTCGGCAAGCTAATTTTCATCACAACAAGGAGCAGATAAATTTATGTATTTTAAAGTCAAAGCTTGTGCCCAAATTGAAAGACTCTTGAGCCCGACTGCACAGCCCAAGTTGACAACAATATGGAACTTTACAGGCCAAATCTGGCAATATTCAACCAATTCCAAGAAATCAATCAAATAAAGACCTTGCAATAGATATAGTACACATATTGTAAAGGCAACTTAACTTATGCATATGATCATAATAACTCAGAAATTCATGCATGCAATTTTGTAAGCTTGAAACCGAGTCATACAAAAACGCCCACCGTCTCGTCCTAGCGTCCCATTAATGGGACGCCCCGTCAAGCAGCACTAAAATTTCCAAAATGACTTTTTAAATTAGACAAATTATTGAAACAGTTGTAAAACATACTGGCCTTCGTGTATCCGAAATAATGAAGAGTTAATATACATAAATCTTACAACAAGCTACGGTAGGTTTTGCAATAAACAAACGCCATCAACGAATTATTGAAGTAGACCAACAGTAGTCCAGAAATGTTGTCTAGAGTCTGATAAACAATTCGATATAATATAATTTTCAAATTAAAGGATATCTGAATTTATTCAAAATTTTTAAACTGCCCGTCCCATTTATGGGACGCTAGGCACAAATGGGTTAAAGTCAGTTTACCAACAGCAACTACGTGGATTGATCCATGCAAAGGACTGTGAGCTTTCCACTTTGCCGATTCATTATTCACAATGCTTGAAGCTCTTACGTACCTCACATCGTCTTTATCAATGTACCGCTGTATACTTTGCTCTTCGGCTTTTACGCGTGTTCGACCGATTATAAAGATTCGTTCATTTTCAACAACCATTCCAAAGGAGAATGAACCTGTTTTAAACTGTTTTCTTTCTTGCCAAATCCCTTCATTCAAATTAAGAATGAAACAGCTGTAATCGCCCAAAATTATAGCACAGTTCTCCCATAACACACTTTTAAAAGAATGGCATGGACGTGGCAAAGGCGTCGCAAGAACAGTGTGTGTGCTTTCGATGGTGTCGTACACCTGCACACAATCTAACGGTTCCCATAATTTATCTCTTCCTCCGAAGACGTAGATTGAGCCTTTGTAGGCAACAGAGGCTGCCGAGTAAATGCCAACCTTCAACTCTCCAACCATTTTACTCTTTTCGGTCAATGCATTGTAAGCTTCGATGCTGTCCATCACGAAGCTTCCCCAAATTCCGCCACATATGTACAAAGTTTCGCCTATAAATTCTACACAGTGTCTTTCTCTTCCATCAACCAAAGATCCGCATCTGTTCCAACCAGAAGCAAAGCTGTATTTCCATATTTCGTTCCGCGTTTTTCCGACTCCTGTGAGATACATTGTGTTATTGTAAACGGCAACTGCAGCAAAATACTTCCCTGTACATGGTATAACTTGTAGGCGAGACACTGTTTCACTGCGACGATGTAGATTTATCTCATATATTTTAAAATCTTCATCAAATGCCACACAAATGTCTTCGAATTGTCTGACGTGTTCTGTGCGAAAATTCAAATGACATTTTGGAGAAATATGATAATTGAAATAACGCACAGAATGAATTGGCTTAAGACGTCGCTCATTTGCTGTGCACTTACTACTAAGAGATTTCAGAGTTGCGGTGCAAATTAAGAGTAATGGCTGTTCGATGACAGTATAAAGTAAAGGTTTACTATGGAACTGGGAACTATTACCTGTGCTTCAAGCTGGTTTTGAAATGCCAAAAATGCCGAACTTCAAGTTAATTCAATTTAGTATTAAATCAATTTAAAATTTATTCAGTTTAATATTATTTCAAATTATCTTCAAATCAGTTAAGTTTTCATACGATTTAGCATTAACTCTTTTAGTTTTCATTGACTTTCATACACATTCAACTTAGTAATCATTAAATCTAGCATTCAGTCATTTAATATGCATTCAATTTATCATTCTCCTTTGCTGTTTGCTTGAGAAAAGCACCACTTTTGCTTATAAACCTACGGCATCCAGCCTCGAAACCTGGGCTTCGCTCTATATTGTCCCTCATCGATAGCAACTCAAATATATCACATGGCATAGGACAGTGAAATGAAATATATATCATTCAGAAAACGGTATAATTAAAGCGGATGATGAATTTAATATAAAAGTTCATTACCGTTCACACTTCCAATGATGTTTTCATTTGTTGGGTTGAGCAAATGGTCCAATTCAGTCGCCTGGAAGGTAACATCAAATGAAACCCTTGGACGCATAGTGTACGCCTCGTGGTCTTCCTCTAATTCGTCTGCTCTTCGAAGTAATTCATCTTTGCTTCGACAGACTTCGCTCGCAGATCCTTTTGATCTCAATTCATCACAAAACTTTGAAAAGCTTTCCAGAATTGTGAAACGTCTGTCCAGATCCTCTTCCTCAACCTGAATTTCTTTCAAATGTCGATTCTTTATTTTATCTAACGATCTCAACAAGGATTTAGTGTCTCTGTCAATCATGTACTTCAGCTCCTTATTTCGTTGCAAAATTTCAATTTCTCTTGCAGCTATTTTCTTGAGAAATTCCTCTTTACTTTCCATTTTCTTTCTCTTCAGCAAGTAGCTCTCCTGCAAACGTTGATATGGTGTCAGTGTTACTCTTAATACTTTGACGGAATTTTTCAACCACTGCTTTCACATCTTTGCAGTCATGTGTTTTATGACTTTTAACAATACAAGAGACGCAAACAACTTTCTTGCAATTGGCGCAGTAGTAGTCTAATACTTTTCCACGATGAATATCACAAATCATCAGTTGTAACGATTTAACCCCTGCCCCTTCTTCTCCAATCTCGCTTCTTATCTTTACAATTTTGTGATTTCGAGACATCTTATACGATTTATGCAGCTTGCAGCAGCTTTCGCAAAGGTTCTCCTGACAAACAAGACATCGCATTGTAGCTTCAGATATTTTTGCTTCAGTGGCATCATTGTTTGCTTTGCAGATATCGCAAGAAAGAGCCATTTTGAACTGATTTAATGGATTTCTCACTTCTAAAAACCTAGCCATGAAAAAATTTTTCTGTACGTCTTGAACTCCATTATTTGGAATTGTGAATCCATTCCTGCAAACTGGACATTGAATTTGATCTCTTGGTTTCTTGTTTGACTTTTCGGTCAAGTCTTGTAGGCACTGGAAACAAAATGTATGAATGCATGGTAGTATTCTTGGATCGGTGAACGTCTTGAGACAAATGTAACATTCCGTTATGTCATTTCGTTGAGTCATTGCACGGCTCTTGTCGGCAGCCATTCTTTCGATAGGGCTATAATATGTTGTAAATTATATCATTCAATAAAGTTAAAAAAATAGTTTTACTTCATTCTGAACAATCAATGGAGTTTATAACACACCTTTAACCTTTACAAAATGCGAATTGTTTGCGATCTTTTCTTCGCTTCCCCCGACTTGAGTACGTTTTCGTGAAATATTGCTCCATTTGTTTTCGCTTTCAAAACTACTTCTGGTATTCTGCGTAATGACTAATCCTATAGAATATGCAATGCTTTTCATGCTTAAACTTCGCAAAGGTTAGATAATATTTAATAAATTCTAATTATTTCTCATTGGTATTCATCAAGATAATCTTTACCTCTGGAAAAGCTCTTTGAAAAGCACAAATTTCTCGTCCTTATATTCCTTCGTGAGAAAAATTCCTTAAGCTGGCGAGCGGTGTGTAGAAGTCCTACTAGTTTAGTCGAAGGCTGGTTCCCTAATCTTTTAACTATATTAGGAATTGTGGGAACTGGACTGGTCAGCGTGACGCAGTTTTCGTGTGGCACATAGAAATTTTCATTTTATTAACCTGCATTATATTACTTTGCCTTACTGACATCAGAATAACCCAAATTTTTCTTTTACAATATCTGCCTTTTTTCTCGTCTTCGCCGCGACTTGTGGCCTACGAAATTTGTCGAATGCAATTTACTGTTGAATATTAAGTTGACCATCATGAAAGGTGGGGTTTTATCGGCTTACTTTTCAAGTACTCTAAGATTTATTTTAATATGCAAATACTCAGGGCTACTATAGGCCTAGTTGGTGGAGCACGGTTTCAGATTGGTTAGAGCATTCGGCTTGTAACGCCGAAAATACAGGTTCGAGCCTCTCCTGAGACGGTCAGGCTATAGAGTAGATGCCTTGAGTTAATCACTGACTCACAATAGCGCAGCGCCATCGATTGATGCTTAGAGAAAGAGGTGTGTAATCGCCTTGCCTTACTATTGTCTTAATTAAGAGAGGCGACCTCTACCAGACCTCTTCCAAAGCTAGTATCATTTGTCTCAATGGTAAGAATACTGCAAAAATCTTTCAAAACGTTTTCAAGCAAAAGCTACAATTTTCAAGCATATTTCCAAATGTCAACGTCTTTGGAATCCAGCAAGCTATCAACAGGATCTATGACGAGGAAAGTAAAAACAGATTCGATGTCCATCATACTTCTTCTGATCGCTGTAATCAAAAATTAGGCCACAATTTAAATGTAACATAATACAACATAATAAAGTTGATGCAAATTGTAATGTAAATGGAAATCTTCGAAATTTATCAGCGCCACACAAAAGCTGCGTCAGGGAGACCTGCTTTATCACAGGCGCCAATTCAAATCAAGTCCTCTACACAGAGTAATCGTTGGGTCTTTTTTGGTTCCAGGTCAGAATCCAGAAAGGTCGGGCCAAGAGAAAGTGCGACATACTTATATAACCAATCTGTTTTTAATTACTTAAAAGAACTTTTATATGCACTAAAATCGCTAGAAATTTTTCGATTGGGACCGATTGTCTCTAGGTAAAACAAACAGAACATTGTTCTCGACGACGTTCAATTCTAACAACCAACATAAATTGTTAAGAGCTACAAGTGACCCTCGCTGAGAGCTAAGCAACTCTGCTTTCGATTTCCTTCAGGATTCCCAGTCAAAATTCTTCCTGTCATCTGGCGGTAAGAACCTGAACTCCAATCGGAAGTCCTTTAACTCCAGTCATTCGCTGAAAAAGGGAAGAAGAAATTCAAATAGAACGCGAGTCTACAATTCGGCTGCAAAGCGTGATCCGATGTATGTTTGTGTGCAATGATGAATGCCTGTATTTAAGTGTATATGTATGTAGGTACGTATGCATGTCTGATACAAACAGAAAACACAGTAGATGTGCCATCAGTTTGTTTAAACCATCATTTACCATCCAGTCAAACCCCAAGGTCAATCCTTCCTCTTTTCTTGTTTCCCTGGCCCCATTCTTCCCATGATGAGTATTTTAGGAAGAAATTCCCTCCAAGCATATTAAAAAATTCGTTCCCATGTCTGCTACTAAAATAGGCATTATCATATTACAATTCCATGTAATGTACTTGTTTTGTTTGAAATGCCTCAACAATTAAAATGCAGTGATCGTCATATGACATTGTATATCCAGACACTTAATATAGCGCCTTTTTGTACCTCACAAAAGCAATGCCTACGCTGCTTAAGTGGTGTTAAAGTTCGTTGAGAACAGAAGTTCATCTGTAAACAAACAATGCTCAGATAGTTGGAAAAGTAACCATGGCGGGCACTCATGAACACGTTGAGACCAACCAACTGACATCATGTTCAGACTTATCACGACAAACGATAATTATGAAATCAACTGCCGCATTCAAAGTAATCGATAGTAAGTTGTTACTAAAAGATTGAAGGACGTGAGATAATGAAGATAATGATGGTGGTGGTGATGTTCTTGTTGATGATGGTGGTGGTGGTGATGATCAGCGCGGATACTATTAATAATATTAGACAACGCTTAAACACTTTTAAATCGCCTTTACCGACGTTTTATGTTCTTCATGTTCGTTCAACCGGTGGTTTATTTCTCGGAAAACAGTGAATGCAATTTAACGTCGGTTCTGGTAGACACAAAATACCATCGAACATTTCATACTGCTGGAATGGAACTACGACGATGGCATATAATTATTCAGAATTTTTATGGGAAGCGCGATATTCCACTTGTTTCGTGCTCAACCGAGTTTTCGGGGTTTCAAACCCTGTCAGGGAACAAAGATGGTTCTTGAATTGAATTCTGCCGCACTTGAACCCCTCGCGCGAACTTAGTTATAATACTCAGTGGGAAGATCAGATGGTGAGAGAGAGAGGACTCGTCACACGCCTTCATATGCCAAGGCTAAGAAAGGTAGTCGCCAACACCTCCTACCTACACATTGCTTTCTACCTGTGGCCTACCAAACTCTTGGCCCCATAAATAAGGCTTCCCCCGTATCAAAACACTTGGTCATTACTTAACAGGTGTCGGGAAAGAAAACCAAGACTTCATTCATGTATTAAAGACTTTCTATAGTCATCCAGCGCTTTTACGCAATTACATTACGCGACAGTTTCATTGAGCCAACGAGAAGCGATGATTAGCCATCGTAGTTGTAATAATAATAATAATAGTAGTAGTAGTAGTAGCAGTAGTAGTAAGAAATTGGCGTGCAAGACGTTTTGGCTGGATCAGATTACTATTTGATAACCTCAGCTTATCTTCCCTTACCTTCCCTTACCGTCCATTTCGTTGGCTTACCTTTGGACTCTACCTTAATCTTACCTTACCTTACTTTACCATGCCTTATCGTATCCTACCTTGACCTTGCCCTTATATATAATATATATATATATTAACATATTAACATATTAAAACCCAATGATTAATTATAAATAATAATGTCAGTAATTAAATATCTGAACGCAGTTAAACATTGCAAATTAGTTACAAGCAGCAATCACATATATGGACTTCGAACTGGCCTACAGACGGACAGACAGACAGACACACGTACGGACCGTCGGACAGAAGACTCTCCTATCATGAATTAAATTTATTATCGGCTTAATTTGTTTGCACCTGAACTTCAGTCCTCTATCCATGATAAAAGAGTTGATTAGTCTGTACTCCGCTTTAGTTTACAGGTAGAAATACGACTTGAAAATATTGACCAACGGGCTTCATAATTATGTGGTCGCATATAGTCGGTCATACGAAGCCCATATGGGAATGTTATCAAATGGGCTTCATATGCCTCACATATGATGTTGATTTTGAGAATGGTATACGTATACTAGTACAAGCAATGTTTTCCATGTGGTCTAGTGGTTTGCATGCTGGATTGTTAACCCAGTGGTTCTGGGTCAAAATCCCCGCCGCGATAAGAAGGCGTTTCATCGTTTCTGGTAACGTAGCTTACCTAGCGAATTCAGAGGCATAAAGAGAGAGCCCTGGTCGTACCGTAATGGTGCGAAACTCGATGGCGAGAGGGAGGACCGCACACTCGCCGTCATATGCCGAGGCTAAGAAAGAAATGAAGTTGCAATCCATACCCATGGCTGCCTCACGGGGTTAGCTTAGTGAACTGCGCCTATTCGACCTTTTCCAACAAGCTTACATACGCATTAGGATAATGTTGGACCAGCATCCCCACGTGCGTTTGTGTTCCCTGGCTCGGTGCCAAACACTTTATCACCTTACCTTACGCTACCTTACCTTATCTTTATAGTTGTTTGATTGTTATTGCAGTGAAAGCCGTCGGCGCCTCAGCCGTAAAATCGTTCACTAGTAGGACGACGTCTTTTGTGGACAACTTCGATAGAGGGTGTGCTTATAGACTTAATAAACAATTTCTTTGGATGTAGACACATTAAAAAAATTGTTATAGGCTTAATCTATTTGCATGTGAACTTTAGCGCTTTAGTTTACAGGTAGAAGTACGACCTGAAAATATTCCCCTTACGAGATTTATATGTCCAAAGAGTTGTCCCATATGATCGGTCATACAAACCCACATGGGAATGTTATCAAATGGGCTTCATATGCAGATGAATATTCATGAGTAAGACAACATTATTAATCAAGTGCCAAAATGATCCGACACATAACAAACCGCAGCAGCAAATAAAATTCAGAATTTATAAATACAGCCTACAGCGTCAGTGTTAGAGCACAACGATCCAAGACCATATATCAATGTCTTTTAATCGGCAGGAGGGTTCAAGATCAGGCAGTTTTCATTTGCCTCAGTTGCTTTAAGGCTACATATTCTCGATATTGGAATAAACAGGTTCATGTCTCGTTAATCACTTTGTTAAAGTCAATTTACCAACAGCAAGTACAGGAGTTATTGTAGGCAGATGATTGTGAGTTTTCCACTTGGGCGCTTCGTTATTCACAATACTTGAAGCTTTTACGTACATCACGTAGTTTTTACGAACGGGCTGAAAAATACCATGCTTCTTAGCTTCTCCGAGTTTTCCACCAATTATAAAGATTCGTCCATTTCCAGAAACCATTCCAAATATGACCTGATTTGTTTCAAACTGCTGCCTTTCTTGCCAAATCTTTTCATTCAAGTCAAGAATGAAACATGTGTCATGGCTCAGAAGTATTGCATAATTCTCCCATAACACACTTCGAATAGAATGGCAGGGACGTGGCAGTGGCAACGAAAGAAGAGTGCAGGTGTTTTCGATGGAGTAGTACACCTGCACACTTCCAACCAGAATCAAAGTTGTATTTCCATATTTCGTTGGAGTTTCTCCGACTCCTGTGATAAAC